>JAWQRJ010004849.1:0-10711 GCA_033557515.1 Diorygopyx duplodentatus
AAAATGAAAAAAAATTGACGAATTTTGTAAAGCTGGAAAATTTCAGAAGATGTTTGCAATTTCACAAAATGTTTTCTTGAATTTGTACAAATTCAAGAAGAGCAGCAAAATACGCGAAAAAAACAATAAATTCGACCAAACTGATAAAAAAAAGTATAATCAACAAAATTCAACAAAATTAAAATCCTTAAAACTCGAAAAATTCAATTTATTAATAATTAAATTTAATTTAATTTTACTAAATTATTTAATTTAGTAAATTTAATAATTTTAAATTTTCAAAATATTTAAATTTCGGGAATGCAAGAAGGAAAAAGATTTATCTTAATCACTGTCTTCGTACCACTCAATTTTTTGCAATAATTGCAATGACATAATCCTTTTTGAATGCCTGAAGAATTAAAATCGCAAATTCAGCCGTCTGGGAATGGGAAGACAGCTGAATTGAATGTGAAGATCAAGAATCTTCACATTCAATTCAGCTGTCTTCACATTCCCAGACGGCTGAATTTGCGATTTTAATTCTTCGGGCATTCAAAAAGGATTTTACAGGTGTCCTATTTTCGATGGTTTTAAATGGAAAGTCATGTTTTGGTGGTAAATAGCGCAAATCTGATACGGGTGTCGGAAGTCATTAGTGAAAACCGCATGTCGATGTCTTTAACGAAGTTTTTGAAGACTTTTTGACAGAAACGATATTTTATTCACAGAATAAGGTGTGTTTACTTTTGATAAAATCAATGTGATATATTTTTATTATTTTCAATTTTTGTCGTTTGTAATTATTTGTTTGAAATTTATTTTTTAAATGAAAAAATATTTTATTAAGTAATAGCAAAATTGATTGGCATCATTGATTGGTTTTAACAAAATTGATTGGCATCTGTATTGAAAGGTATTTGCGCTTTTACCATTTCAGAAAGACGATTTTGAAAAATGAAGGTAAATTATAGCTTTATAGTCCAACCAATTATGATGAGACTTTTTGAAAGAAAAGTAACATTAACGTCAAATATTTTAATTGTTGACCATGAAGGCGACAAGTTGACCTTCTTATTCCTGAGGAAGTTTCCTATGGTTTCCACTAATTTCGATCGACACCAATGAAACTTCTTAATAATAAAAAAAATATTAATAACGACATCTAAATGGGTAATGGAATTTTATTTCTTTATTTCCATATTTAAACTAACTTCTACGTCATTAGCATTGGTACACCCAGTCAAGGATTCTTTGACAAGTGTGACTTGAAAATGACGGCGACCGCTAAATAAATTAGCGTTATTATCGCCTCTCACACAAGGTGAGGTATTGTTGTTTGATTATTGGAGAAGAATGATTTTTATACACATACATCAATTGATTGGTGTCAGATTAATTAAGAAAAACGCAAATAATTGAAAAAATGGAGAAATTACCATCAGTTAAAAAAGCTTTTTTATTGCGATTGTATTCATGATGAAGGTAATAATTAAATATTTCTCGTTTACTTCGTTCTATAATTATCGGCAGTTATCGATTTTCAAAAAATATTAATAAACAGAGATGGATTACACATAACACAGTTCTGTGTTACATATTAGAGTCAAGAAATAAACGTGTGAAATGTCTTGATAACTCGATTTCCAAATGATACATGCATTAATTTTTCACCTTAAATATGAAATCAACCAACCTACGTTACATAAGTGTCAAAATTGATAACTAATTAAAAATTACCAGATGCAATTGTTAAAATCTACCTTTTTGCAACTCAGTTTCAATTTCTCAAACTGAAAAAACTTAGGCGAGCACTGTATCAAATTACAATGTATTTAATTTCCGTTATCACAGATTTGTTATCAATGAACATTTATTCGTGTGCGATAAGAAATAGGAGGTAATACAACTTACCTTTACAATTATTATTACGTTTTTTGTAGTGTTTGAACTAGATTAACTAATTTTTCAAATTAGAATTCTTAAAGTTTTTCTTAGAGGAATTCTTAAAATATAAAAAGAGAGTACAATGAGTTATCGATAGAACATTAAGAATGTAAGATGGCATTCGATAACATACTATAAGATAAGAATTACATGAAACAAAATAAAAAAAAACACGTAATTAGAATGACAATTGAAAGATTTAATTTCTAAACTTACCTACTATGTTTAAAGGTGCCTCCAATTCTAATAAGGACGGTTGCGATAAAAATATTTCCCTAGATTTCAAACACAGCGCCCTTAGGGTCGCTTCTGGTAAGAATACCCCTTTACTCTTATGTGTTTTTGCTAAAAAAGAATATTAAAAACGATCGAAATATAAAATGTGAACTAAATTACCTGCTAGTAATTTGGTAATAATTTCGTCGACATTCAAAGCCATCTCTTGTAATTATGTACACTGAACGCATGTAACTTGATAGAGAGGTGTTCAAACAATAAACTTCAAACGTTATCTACAGGACAATTTCGATTATACTGACACGTTATCTGCACACGACTTGAGGATTATCGAGTGCCGATGAATGTAGAGGTAGCTACAATACTCGTTTATCGAATACTATATGTAACGTTCGGGTATTTTTACGCGGTATTGCGTCTACCGGAGTGATTTAGGTGCGGTTATTACACTAAAATATTTACTGAATGACATTTTTAAATTCCCATTCTTTGCAAGACAATATTTTTTAACATTAAAATTTTTATATGCACTTAGAAAATACCGCAAAACCATTTGTTTTAGTTCTTTAAAGCTGTGTGTAAAATAAATAATGAAATTGCTATTATTATTTTTTTAATTTTACGATACTAAGAATATTAATATAATATACCCACATACTGAAACTAGTAAATCTAAATCTGTTAAACCTATTAAATATATAATATATATAATACTTTAATTTTAAAGTTATACATCAACGTTATAAGTTTTCTTACCTTATTTTCTAGTAATAATAGAACACCGCTATTTTTTCAACAACAGGAAGGCACTTTAACGTCTCTGGTACAACACCCGAAACCTTACACAAAAGCTGAAATTATTATGAAAAACATTTTATTTTACACATCACATTTGTTAAAAATTCCAACATATACCTAGTTTAAGTAACCAGAATTATAAACTCTCAAATCCTGGGTATAAACATACAAATAATATAACATAAATAATCTAATTTCAGATAATTGTGTCACCTTCGAAGGCCCACCTATATTTAAGAAAAAGTTTATTACCAAGCATATTACAACAATAAATAAGCATAAAAACAAAATTAAACATTCTTTATTTCCTTCCATTAAACAGTTCTTATGGAATCTTTCAAGTTTGCCCAATCTGGCAGTCTGTTTTCCGAAAAATACTGTTCGCTAGTTACGGCTTTCATTTGAACAACGTCCGTTGCTCCATAAATAGCTCCTGCGCAAAAAAAAATTTATAAAAAATAAAATAAGGCAATACTCAAAATATAACTGTTCGATACCTCCTAACCACGCCGTATAGTTATCTTTCGCTGGTGGGGTATGAAACATAAACTTCTTAATCTTCTTAAATTTACTATATCTTTCGTTCTTCAACTGCCGGTACAACTCGTCACGCAGTCTCGCTTTAAACCCGGGAGCCATAGCCGTACCCCCCATTACGACGATATTCTCAGCTAGTTTCGCTCGGGAATCCACGTCGACCTGCAGCAAAGCATCGAGAATCATCGTAGCGATACACTGGTGATCGTTGTCTTCTTCGAACAAGATCTCGTAGGTTAGTTCGCGAACTTTTCCGGAAACGTTTAGGGTCTTCGAACCTCCGTAAGGGTACTTGACGTCCGGGCAAGGTTTGATATCTGAATTCGACAATGTTAGTTTTTCGATTCTTTCGCGTTTCGACACAAAACAGCATCGAACTAAAACAATTAGGTGGATCGGTTATCGCGGATTATAACAATAAAACTACAACCACCTTTTATGTCTTCTAATACCGATTCTTCGATATTTTGAATGCCCATGTTGTCGGCAGAGAGTAACGCTTTTATTTTCCTGAAAATAAACGGGTGGACTCGAGAAAGAGTTTACTAATCGGAGACACAATAAAATAAATCACGTATTAATTTTTATAAACCTGTGTATCGCTTGTGCCCCTAACGGTAAGGCTTGCCACGCATGCACCAACGGTGATCCATAACAGACAGGTATAACGACAGCCTCCAGATATCCAACGTCCAAAACTAAAGCGGTATCGATAGCTAGCGTTGCGAGACTTACTAAATGTGATGGTAAAACCAATAGCGAAGATACCTCATAATGGTTAAACAGAACCTAAAAGGAGACTTCCAGAACATCTCGTTTCTTTTATTTAACAGGGCTTTCGCAAATTCTCGAGTCTGCTCACGTGACGTGAATTTATGAAAATACGGCACTGTACTAACCTTCGCTAAAGTCTCTCGAAACAATGTCGGACACAACAAAGATTCTACTATAACAAGGGGTCGATCTTTCGGACTTATCAACGCGTATCTAATAAATTATAGGTTAATATTCGGTACAGTTTTACGTAATTCGACTTAAATTAAAAACTTACTTGAAATATAATAATTGTACGAAATCGACGAGGAGGTCGTACAGATCTTGTTCGCTTTCATAATCGTATATTTTTCGTAGCTTTCCCGTTTTTCTGCATTCAATTTCGGTCGGTATTATAGCACGGGGAGAAAATTCTCCGTTAAACCCCACCCTAAAAAGGTCAAAAAATGAAAAAAATTAATAACTGCAAAAATACAACGTTCACTTTGTGTATGCGGCCCCTATATCGATGACAAAAATTAATTTGTCGGTTATAGCACCGAATCCTTCGTAAACAGGCATCCTAGCAATTTTATAGGTTAGGTATCCGGCCACTTAATTAATTAAAAGACTTAATTAATTAAATCTGTATCACACCATAAAAGACGATTGCTACCAAAGAAAAAAAAACGGGAAGCGTAAAATATCTTTAAATAATTGTTCAAACCGTTCTCTACAGAAAAAATTAAGCTGTCAATTTTGACAAGAAGTGGTGCCAACACATAACAACGAAATATCACCAATGAAAACTATTCACAATTTAAATGCTGAATAGCAACTAAAAAGGATGTTAGAGCAGATATGGAGCAGATTACGTTTCAATTCTTCGAACTCAGCTAGATTATTGTTATTAAATGAGTCACCGTGAATGTAGGTAGTGGTATAACAAAGTCGGTAAAGTTCCTTTACAACTATGCCCCGAAATAACCATACCGCAGGTAAAAACTCGATTATTCTTTTGTTTTTATTTAATTTATGTACGTGCTGTCAATTTTAGAGTACGAGCCAATAGGCGAATTTTTCCAACAAAAATTAAACAATGGTTTCGACAGGACTTATACCATTTTCGGGTACAAAGAGGATCACAGACGTTCCGTTTTGTATCATTTATTTTCCGTTTTATTATTGGGAATTCCTTACGTTATTTTTGCGTGGTATCCTAATTTTAAAGTGATTAAATTTAAACAGTGTACATTGAGTGGGGCTAATATTTTATTAGGTAAGTATCAATATTTAGGTACAAAAGAAGAAAAATCTCCTTAGTTTTCGTTAAAAAATATTGTTGTTTCAGTCAGTGATAGCTCTGCAAAATATTCCATTTTGAAAGTATTCACAGACGATGACAATATTAATTTGCCGGTGCGGAATGAACGATATTTTTTACATCATCATACAAAGTTCGTATGGCTTGACGAAGAGGATCGTTACGGAACTGTAGACGAACTTTTACCACCAATTACATTACACGAAATTTTAGAATTTTCAAATGGATTATTAGAACAAGAACAGCAGGAATAGTAAGTTTTCATTTGTGTGCTGGTATTTTGTGTACACATTATTAATACTTTTTCAGTTGCCTTAAATTTATAACCTGATCTTTTCTTTCAGTTTAAAGTTTTATGGTCCAAACAGAATCGAAGTAAAAATTAAATCGTATTGGAGGCTGTTCATCGACGAAGTCTTCCACCCGTACTACGTGTTTCAAGTGTTCTCGATACTTATATGGTCTACCGACAATTACGTCATCTACGCCGCCTGCATTTTGGTTTTAAGCATTTTTTCTGCCGTTACCGGATTGATAGAAACCAGAAATGTGAGTAATTGATTGTTATTATGATGTGGCGACCTTGTTATTGAGTAATAGCGACAGTGGTTTTGATGTTGATACAGAGTTATCTCTGAACCATGTGCACAGGAAGTCAAACATAAATGTTATTTGTTTCTATCGCCTATCCTTGAACGGTCGTGATTATAAACTTTTAAAAATTATTTTTTTAAATTTAATTAAAACAAAGTTTTATCTGCACTAAATACATCCATATGCAAGATTTGCATTGGTTTGGATGGAGTTTCCTTTATAACTTGTTTACTTTCAATAAGGTGTCTTTCATATTTAGTTACTTGATAATGATCACAATTATTTATGAATTCTTTTACTGTTATTTAGATCTTTTCAACTATTGTTGTGAATGAAGCGCGTGCGTCTACTTTGACTCTTTATTATAGACTGATGTGTGTCTTACTCGAGGCTTACAAACTTAAAACTATGCGCCTGCGCGGTATACAACATCCTCTTTCTTTTATTTAATTTTCTTAAAATAACAAAATAATCTTCTTAATCTATTTCTTAAGAGCTATTTTATATAGTCGCTTAAGTAGGTTGGTGTCTTGCGAATGCGTTTAGGACATTCGTTTACAAATGCCGGTTTGTTGTCAGTTTCTTTTATTTTCTCTTCGGTAGGTTCTTCCGTGATCATTTGTTGCATTATTTCCTCGAATACTCTCGAATTTCTTTAAGAATTTTCTATTTCTCGTCAGTATTCTACCATTTCCTAAGCATTTCACTATGTATGATCTAGGTCTGTCATCTTCTTTCATTATTTCTCCTGGAGTCCACTTATTTTTCTCTAACTGTATCATCGTTTTGTCTTTACTTTTGAGCGGTTTCAGATCATACGATTTTTGATTGAAGTATTTTTCTTGCTTATCTTGTTTTTGTTTGAGGACTTCTTTAAAATTCTTCAGTTTATGTGCTGGGTGTAGCAACTTTTCTCGTACAGGAATCTTCTTCCGAACAACAACATTGCTGGGGAAGGTGTGTAACTATCTATTGGTGTGCTCCTGCATTCTATCATTGCCAAACGAATATCTTTTCTGTCATCAATAGTCCTTAACGATCCTTTTAATTGTTTGGACATGTCTGCATATTAGCCCATTTGATTGTGGGTATCTAGGACTGCTTGTCCTGTGTATTATTTCCCATTTTTTCAAAAACAATTGAAAGTCTTTAGATACAAATTGTGGTCCATTATCTGCATATAGTGTGTTAGGTTTTCCATGTCTTGATAATATGCCTTTAAACTCATTAACTACTAATGCCGTTTGCATTTTGACTAATTCGTGAAACTTTGAATAAGAATCTACTACCAGTAAGTAATTATTATCTCTATATTGGAAAAAATCAGCTGTGATTATTTCCCATGGTGTAGTAGGTATTTCTTTATTCATATGTGATTCCTTTCTATTTGAATTTTGATATTTAAGACAAGTAGGACAATTTTCAATTTTTTCTGTGATTTGCTTTGACATATTTGACCAATAGACTAATTCGGATGCATTTAATTTAGTTTTTACTATTCCCAAATGGCCATAATGTAGTCTGTGCAATATCTCTTCTCTTAATTTTTTTGGTATAATAATTTGATCTCCCTTGTATAGCACTCCCCTCATTTCTGTGATAAACGATCGTTCGTTCCAATACGGTTGGACTATTTCGGGTAATTTAGTTTTCATTTTGGGCCATCCCACTTTAATTGTTTTTGACAGAGACTTCAGTTCATCGTCACTCTCAGTTTCAACTTTTAGTTCGTCAAATTTATTAGGTGTTACTTTAAAATAATTTATTATGTTAATCTGTCCTTCCACTTGGTCTTCTATTTGCTTGATATTAAAATTTTCATCTTGACAATGTGTCCGCTATGTATAGCTTATGACGTGGTTTGTATTTTACATCAAATTGATAACTTTGTAGACCAATCAGTAATCTTTGTAATCTTAACGGATTCTGATTTAACGGTCTTTTGGGTGATAATTTCCAGTGGTTTATGGTCCGATTCTACAATGAATTTCTGGCCATACAAGTACTGATGAAATCTCTTGCAGCCAAAGAAAATCGCTAATAATTCCTTCTCTATTTGTGCGTAATTCTCTTGACATTTTGTAAGTGTTTTGGACGCGTATGCTATTGGAGCGTTATTTTGCAGTAATGTTGCTCCTATACCATTTTTTGAACTATCCACACTTAATATTACTGGGGTTTCCTTATTAAAGTATTGTAAAACTGGTTTTTTACTTAAAATGTCTTTTAATTTGTCAAATTCTCTTTGGTGGGTCAAAGACCACGTCCACAACGTTTCTTTCTTTGTTAACCGTCTTAACTTTATTGGTCGTTAATTGTGACAAATTTGGTATAAATCTTGACGCATATGTAACCATCCGTAGAAATCTACTCAACTCTTTACCGTTTGTTGGTGTTTCTATTTTGTTTATTGCCTCTATTCTGTCTGGATCCATTGTGATTCCGTTTTCTGAGAAAACGTGACCTAGATATTTAATTTGTCTGACTTTAAATTTGCATTTCTCCTCCTTTGCTCCCATTTTTTTTTTCCTTTTTTTAACACTTTTTCTAGAATTTCATTATGTTTGGTTTCACTTTCCGCAAAAATAATAAGGTCATCTATATATATTCTTACGCCTTCTATATTCTGAAATATTTCTGAAAAGGTTCTCTGGAAAATTTCTGGAGCCACCGACACACCAAAAGGTAGTCTCAAAAACTTATATCTACCGAATGGTGTCGTGAATGTCGTTAGTTCGGATGCCTATTTCGTTAATTTAATCTGATAAAAACTTTGATGTAAAAGCCAAAGGCTTTAGGGTTCATGTTTTGTTCAAGTGCTCTGCAATGGACGTAGGGTTGGTGGTTAAATTTTAAGATTAACCAATAAGTAGGTGTCTCCCTACCCAAACGCTATTTTCCACCAAACTAAGTTTTCTGGAGGAAAAGGCATAAAAGATGAGAATTTCAGTTTTTAAGACTCTCTCTGCTCTCTACATTCTACTCTTGAATTCTCTCATTGGTAGAAGTTAGAAACCTGTTTCTTTCGTGGTGTTAAGTGGTTACTCGTCGGTTATAAACTATGAAGAATGGAAGAAGCCAAAGAATGGATTGTAAAATTAGATAAGCAGTTTTTACACGCAAGACGAAAAATATTATTATTCATTGATAATTGTCCGGCACATCCAAAAGACGTACAAAGCAAATTCAAATCCATTGAATTAGCATTTTTCCACCAAATATGACCTCTAAATTGCAACTGCTTGACCAGGCAGTGTCACTATCGAAGCAGAATCGTAAATGAAGCATTAATGTGATTTTTGGACACTTTTTCAAGATAGATTTTTAGTAACTTAAAATATAATTTAATTTTTTTATCAATTGCAATGTATAAATTGTGGTACTATTTGTTCGCAAATATAAAAAGTTGTTATAAAAGTGCAGACTATGGCTGATAATTTGATTTTAAGATTTCACTTTTGCAAATTTTTTTGGACCAGGAAAATTTATCGTGGAAGAATGACACAAGATTTTTAGATTTATTTTTTGCCAATCTATCAATAGCTTGCGGGAGTGCACCTCGTACTGAAACACCCTGTATGTCTACCTACGTAAAAAACAACATAATTATTTAATGGGTCAAAAAACTCACGTCCAGGGGAATTACAACAACATGAATAATAATTAACAATATTTATTCATCATTGGCTTTTTAAAAACATTTTGTTGATTTGTTAATTGAGTTTTAAGATTCCTAACTTTACGTTTTCTCAATTCGGAATTTGGTGAATAATTATAAACTGTTTGATACTTGTTATGTAAAGCTAAAAAATGTCTCTCCAGATTACCTTTTTTAGCAATGGCTAATGTAATATGTTTGTTTTGCTAAAGGTGTTGTGTCTTGTAAAAAATATTATTCTTCTCAAAGTAATTTGTTTTTCTAAGATTTTTGAAATGATTGGCAACATGGAAATAATTGTTCTGTAATAAAATAGGTCTATAATTGTTTTAGTCATTAGGGTCCCCCTTTTTATACTCAAGGATAACGACTGCACTTTTGAGTCACTCTGGAAAGACAGTGTTATTGCTTATATAATTGTTGTGTTATATAATATTGATTCGCCCTCCAGAAAGGGTAAGATTGAATTTTATATATTAATTACTAAGTGTACTGTAAAGTTTCTCAATTTCTGACCTTCCAAAAAAGCCCCTTTTACAAATAATAGAAGTTAGACAATTGAAGAAAATCATGAAATAAATTTGCGTCGATCAGCTCCTCTTATTATAGATTCACTTTTGCATACACATACATTTACAATATCTTTTTTGTTAATGATTTTTAATGATTACGATTTTCTTTAATGCATTAATTTCACAAAGCTGAAGGACTTCGATCAATACCCATCAGATTATTATATATTGATAACTAGGGCCCAGATCTTTATTTATTTAAAAATGGCAAATATTTAAATATAATATTTAACAAAAAAGGTGAAATATTTATTAAAAACGCAATATATTTACTAAAATTTTTTAATACACAAAAGACTAGAAATGATACAA
>JAWQRJ010004850.1:0-10709 GCA_033557515.1 Diorygopyx duplodentatus
AGTTATTAGTGAAAATATACTTTCTACCCCCAATTTTTACCCCTTACAAATCCCTTTAAAGGTTTTTGCTTGACGTATAAAGAAAACACCGTGCTAAATTTCATCAAAATCGGCTGTAACATCCGCGAAAAATGAATTTTTAATAGGATAGTTAACCCCAACCACCCCTAAATATCGTAAATGCCTTATTTTGCCACAAATATCTATTGTGTGACTAATTTAATGGGTTCTCTTCAAAGTATTTTCTCAATGCCTAACAGTTTTATCACGTTATTCTTGCGGAAAGAGGATACGTAATATTCCCTGTAACTTCGCCGGGGGTGGTCTGCGTAGAATAGGAAAGAACACGTGGCTAATATTTTTAATCGTATTATATGTATACTTAACGCCGCCAAAATCGATGAGGTAGTTGTTAAATTATTCCAAAAAACTAGGGGTGGTTTACCCCTTCTAACCTACTAGTATATGTGTTATATATCAAAAGAAAGCTCTTCAAAAATGAATATCAGTTTGCATTTACCACATTTCGATAACAGTTTTCGTTTTCAAAATGCAAGGGAATAAAAAGAATGCCATCAATTTGCAACCCTTATTACTCGCCCAGGGGCTATTAGAGCGCGTATAAAAACATACGTAAACCTTATTTTTATCCACTCTATCGCTATACCAAATTGCATCGAAATCGGTGTGTGACACTTGTGACACTTCCCTTGTAAGATTTAATGCAGCTACTTTATTGGCGCGATTAAGTTTTAGAAAAGGACTAAAGGAACAATTTACAGATTGTCTTTTTTATAAGGGCATATATATTTTATTATAAATATATTAATATTATAAATAACAATTAATTTATGTATGGTAATTCCTAATGAATTCAGTGTGCAAGAACTATTTCTTTTCAATTTCTGTTATTCAATTTCTGTTCATCGTGAAAATACGAATATTGGATGCAGTGGAAACGGTGCAGAACTAACACGTGTTACGTAAAAAGTAAAATCGAACGTCGGCCGTTTACATCGGGACGTTGATAAACGTCCATATTGAACGAGAATAAGTACGTGGCATGCGGGAAGACCAAACAGAACGAACATACGATCGTAAACTAGAAATAAAGATACGTCACCGGGTTCGTATACGTATACCTCCCGCCCGGATAAACATGTTTATACATGAGACAGGTCACAAAATATGTACCGGGGCTATACGTGATCTGAAAGCGTGGAAGGGAAAGAGCGCAAAAAAAACCGGGTCGGTCGCGGATCTTACGCTGCGACGTCGAAGTTTACTCGCGCGCAGCCCGATATTTCATTTCCATTCGGTTTACGTGAGAATAAAAGGTGTTCACTTTGTAACCCTGGCTCGCTAAAGACTTAATAAATATGAATAGCCCGGCGCGGCGGTGCAGGACCGGATCTGGATGGACCACGCATCGGATCTAAAAAGGAACGCCCACGTAACAAACTTTATTGCAATAGAAATGTTGCAACAATTCAGGTTTCTGCAGGAACAAGTAGAAGCTTAATGAATAAAACTAAATTCCCAACTGAACCTAATATTCTGCACGTTCGGGGAACATTTTACATTAACTAAGAAATACGTTGTTGAAAACAAATCTAATGCTATCCATGAACATTTCCAAATCAAACTTGTATTTTCGTTGTTTTGTTACCAACTTTGTTACCAATGTCACGGAATGATTTCAGCTTTGTTATATTTTGCTTAATGAGTTCAAAGTTTCTAATTAAGCCACTGATGCACTGTGTAATTTATAGGTTTAACCTCTTATTGGCTTATTGAAGATTATCGTTAACTAAATAAAGTCACGGCTATTCTCCCGTATATCGGTTTATTCAATGTTTGCTTATCTCGTGTACGCTGGCGTATTTCGTCCTGCGAACTTCGTCATCCTTGATCCGCCTCTGGTGAGCTGCGGGGCCCCTACTCGCTCTCCCGTAGAGTACAAACATGTCTCATGGCCAATATTGCGGAGTGAATATTTTGAGTTATTACGTTGACCATGCACGGCCTCCGTCTTTTTCTGTCCCGTTGCGGAGATGCCTCGAGTGGGGCTCCGGGCAGCATCGCGGAGGCTCCGCACTCCGGCAGAATTGCGTATACTCGGTGGACGGCGAGTTATTTTGCTCCTTAGCATGCGGTGCACTGAACCGAGAGGACTTTTGCAATCGTACGTGGCATTGAAACATCAATAAAGCTATAAAAATAACTATAATTGCGTTTGGGCATGTTGCACTCGCCGTTCGGGTTTATTTACCTCGAGGTAATTCTACCGTCCTCGCGGGCTTTTGTTTCGTTTTTCCTCGCTGCTCTGCGGTTTTTTCGAGTTCTACATTTTCGTTTTTGAGGGCCGCATATACCGTTGTTGGAACCTCGAGCACGAAAGCGCAGGCGGCCGGCGTGTTATTTCTCGCCGAGAAATTTTATGTGCTCTTAACAGCTGCGCCATTGCCACCGTGCTCATATTGCTTTTCTTGGAAGTGATCCGTTTGAACACATTAAAATCATTATTGTAGCAATGCTGTTGCTACGGCCTTTCTATATTTAATTAGGTGAAGGATTGATGAATATGAACTAGCTTTAAAACTTCATTTCACTAACCCAAACAGTTTGTACTTTAACCCTTAGGGGAACGGCAAATAAGAACCTGTTGGCCTATAATTTATGTTTTTATAAGTGCAATAAATACTCGCCTGCAGAATTTCTTGGAATTTCTAGTGGACAGTTTCCGCGATTAGTGTAACAATAATCGAACTGTTTTAAATGTGAGTAAGGCAGTTCATATAAATTTTCACAGTCGGAAGTCCATTCCTCCATCGGTCGATGTGAAGTGTGAGGTTGCAACAGACATTAAATTTCTTCTTATTATTAGAATAATCCATCTTGGAAATATAGTAATAACAAACTAGTAACTATAACATTTTGTTTGTTAGTCAATTTTAATAATAAATCCAAGAAAGGCAGGAGAGTAATGATTTTTACTAATCAGTATGTTTAGAAACTAAATTTAGATTTTTAACACTTTTATTCGGTTTCGGTCGACGAATTCACAACCAATTCACACCCGTTTTACTAATCTTTCATCTCCGAAACTATCTAAACCAGAAGAAACGCTTCTTCAAAAAGGACATAAATATGCTCCGTACAAAGAAATCAACTTTCCAAAGTTGACAAAAGAAATTGAAGCCGCCATCAAAAACCATCCAGAAGAAGAAGAAATCAAGAAACAAATCAGTACAACTATTGCAAAAGAAGAAAACCTACATCGTCGAAGTAAAAAATCAAGAAAACATCACACTACGAAACCTACAAAAAAAGATAAAAGAAGAAAACATCATAGTTACAACAGGTGATAAAACCGCTGGTATAATCCTAATGAATAACATAGATTGCATTCAACAAACAGAACAATTTATACAAGAAAATCACTTTATGGGGGTAAAGAGAAACCCTAATCGAACTTTTCACAATAATTTCAAAAAAATCACAAAGAATAGTTCAGAAACTTTAAATAAATATAATTTCAATCCTAAAAAAGCTTTACCTATGAACCCAATAACCCCTAAGCTACATATACTACCCAAAATACACAAAAATGGCATTCCAATTAGACCAATTATAATCTCCACAAATTCTAGTTCATACTTTATTTCTAAATTCTTAGTAAATTTTTTAAAAAATATAATTGAATTAAAGAAACAATTTCCATAGCTACACAAACAATTAATAATCACTTAAACAATAACACAGATGCTAATAACTTAATAAAACTTTCAACTGCTTGCATTAACCAAAATCACTTCACATTTAACAATAAATATTACAAAATGATTGAAGGTTCTCCACTTAGCGGACTTATGAGTGACATTTTCACGAACCATTTAGAAGAAATTATACACAACAGCAATTTCGAATTCATTAACAAAATTATATTATGGAACAATTATATGGACGATACTCTAATCATAATTGACACTACAAATATAAATATTATAAATCAACTTCATAATTTTTTAAACACATTATATCCTAAAATAAAATTCACCATAGAATTACAAAATATAGAATTAATTATGACATTTATAGGAAACCTACACAATCCGATGCTATTATCCCATTTAATTCTTTTCGTGGCCCAACAATTAAAAAATCAACTTTTATTTCTTATATATACAGACCAAAAAATACTCGAAAAGGTTGAACATTATACCACAAATGGCTCCTAATAATGGTTACGATATCCACTATTTTAATAACATATTTTCAAAAATACAATATTAGACATAACAACCGTACAACACTACTACATACAGAAGATAAACCTAAATCAATCTAAAGAGCCATCCATCACTTACCAAGGCAAAATCAGTAACAAAATTAAAAATATTGCGAATAAATTCAACATTTCACTTGCCGTTAAAACAAATCATAATCTAAAAAACATATTTAACAATAGTAAACCACCTACCAAATTACTAGAAAAAAATGCTGTATATACCATTACATGTGGAGGTTGCAATGCTACACACATAGGAGAGACCGGCAGAAAAATCGTAATACACGTTTGATGACATCAAAATCATTCATCAACTGAATAAAAGCCATTCGAATTATTCGAAAGTTATGAAATAGATTCATTTAGAAAAAACCTTACTAATTAATGATCAATTAAAAAACAGTATTCCACATACTTACCATTCCCTCAGACACCTTTTTAATAAGAAAAAATGAATATTTTATAATTTTATTTTTTTACTTTACATTAAATTTAATACTTCTTCTTTTTATTTCCGTACTTATCATTAATTAATCAATTTCCCAACTTTTTCTAAATATATAAATTATTTTTTACTCTATTTCGCCCGCTTCCTTTTGTTTATTTCCATTTTTACTAATTAATGATTGAAGTTTCTCGTTAACTCTATAATTTAATAATTTAAAACTCACTATTTTATTATATTACAAACATTAACTTTTTAAAATTATGTGTAAAAATATGCAACAAATTACGACATTATACAACAAATTGCTCTAACAATGATATCCACTATTTTGATAATATATTTAAAAAATACAATGCCAGACATAATAACGATAAAACACTGTTACCTATAGAAGATAAACCTAAACCAATCTATAGCCATCACTTACCCAGGCAAAATAACAAAATTAAAAACATTGCTAATAAATTCAACATTTCACTTGCCCTTAAAACAAACTATAATCTAAAATACATACTTAACAAACCACATACCAAATTACTAGAAAAAAATATACACCCTTACATGTGAAACTTGCAATGCTACATACATAGGAGAGACCGGCAGAAAAATCGAAATTAGAATCAAAGAAACACGCAATAATTCAAACTTCGGTATATACATAAATTTTAGCAATCATAAATTCACATTTGATAACAAATATAAAATATAATCAAAATCATTCATCAACTGAATAAAAGCTACATAATGGAATTATTCGAAAGCTATGAAATAGATTCATTCAGAAACAACTAACCATAAACCTTAATGATCAATTGGTAAACAATATTCCACATATTTACCATTCCCTCAGAAAAAAAATATGTATAAAATTTTATCTCATTTACATTAATTTTAATACTATTCCATTTTATTTGCGTACTTATTATTTATTAATAATTTTCCCAATTATTTTAAACTCTAATAATGAAAATAAATTTTCATTATTTTTACTCTTTTTCGCCCTTTTCTTTTTGTTTATATTCCTTTCATTTTTACTAATTAATGATTGAGGTTTCTCATTATGTCTATAATTTCATAATTCATAACTTACTACTTTATTCTATTACAAACAATAACTTTCTAAAATTACTTAATAAAATTTTTCAATTTAATAATTGGTATAAGTTTTTATCTATAAATATGCAAAATCATATAACTATTAGAATCATAATTTTTACAATATAGCAATGTAATTTTTAAACTCTAATTTTAAATTCAAAATCCGAATTATTTTCGCCATATTGGTACGCACTTTCATATAAAATATGTTCGACCAGTTTTCCGTTTAATACTGCAAACCTAGCCGTCAGCAAAGCAAGCATGTTTTTTTAGAAATAATCTAATTTTAAGTAACTTCAAATGTGTTATCATCTAATTAAACTTCTTCGATGTACAATACAACCAATCAGGACTAATATTCCAACGTTAGCATAGTTCGTAGAGGTGTAGAACGTAACTTACCTAATGTTTACAATAATTTAACACGTGATTCTAATTTTAGTTTATAATGATACTTTTGTAATCAGAAAGTCCATGTTTGCCCATGATGATGGTAATATGATACCGAAACCGGTCGACGAATAAAAGTGTTAGAAATCTAAATTTAGTTTCTAAACATACTGATTAGTAAAAAATAATTTCTCTCCTTCCTTTCCCGGAATTATTTTTTAATTTGTTTTTTTTAGTTTGTAAAGTTGTTTTCTATATCTTAAAACGAAACTGCTAACGAGACTGCTAATATATTAAAGGATGTTACATTACAGAATGATATATATATATATATATATATATATATATATATATATATATGTATGATAAAACGATAGGAATCAAACGCTACCTCCTGATAACGCGAAGATGAACCCGCTTGTTGATTTTTGTGCCTCCAAGTCACCAATTCAATCTGAGTCTTGAAGCTTGGAAACTTACAGCTTGAACTCCTCCGATTTGAAGTTTCAGAGCTTTAGTTGTCTCGAGATACTTGAAAATTATCCTTACTTCTGCCAAATCTCTTCTGGTTGGTTTACTCACTTTTCGACTGAAAATTGAAACTTGTACAACTCTATCTGGTTTTGAATTCAGTGTGATCTAGAAATGGTACAATCATTCATCTGTATTCGTCGTTGTTTGGTAATACTTCGTTGCTTTCTGGGGCATGCTTCGTGTAATCAGAATCCATTGGAATCTTTGAAATTTTGCACAGCTCCATCTTCTATTCCTTTAAAATCCGAAAAATATAGATTTCTTCATATACATGTGTAGTAAACATCATTTCTTTCATCATCATCAAGTTTGTTATGTTGAACCTTTTTGTAATTTCATCAATCATTTTGTTTGTCACACTGACATCGTTACATGTTATCGACATGGAATAAAATGTAAATGAACAATTCTCCTTCTTGTTTACTATAAAGGAATGTTGTTGCTTCAACCCATGTTTTTTTTTTGTCAATTTGTATTTTCTTCTCTTTTGGGGTTTTATTAAATCGTGGATGTTTTTAATCCTTGTAAATCCTTTAATCCCTGTAATGTCCTTCCAATTAATCCTGTAATAATGCTTCTAATACCAAATATTGCATGCTTTATTTCGTTGAAGAATTTTAGGAAGTACATAAATTTGAAGTAATACTAATTTAGAAGAATTCGGTTTAAACTTATTGGTTTTACTGTTAGAGACTGAATTAAGAACGTTTAACGACGTTTTTTATTTTTTATATGAAAGATAAAACTTACAAGTAAGTATTCTCTTGTAATTACGGGTGTATTAAACACTGTCAACTTTAATAATGTGTTCAAAAATTTTGCAGAATTGCACATTGGAACGCAATTTTTATAACTGCAGTATTCCAGTATTGGCAAACTATTAAACATCTCGATATAACTTTTTAACTGAAACGCGGCCGTTTACAAACGAATTGTTGCGAAACAGTTAATTAGGGATATATGTTGGGCTGACATTTCTTTTTAATTAAGATCGCCATAAAACCGACCATCCTTTGGTAACCTACCATTTACTGTTTTATTTATTTTTTACATTGTACACAGGGGCACAAAATTAAACCATTTTAAATGAAATATTAATGTGGGAGTGTTTTTTTTTAAATTATTTAATGTTTCAACATAAGCAATAAAACAACTATCAGATGTAAAGCAGCTACTAGATGTAAAGAAGTTCAAGGTTTCTCATTCCCTATTGTTAACTCAAAATAACTGTAATGAGTAATCGCGAAAGTTCATACTTACCTAGTAACTTTTTATAATTTAACATCAAGGTTAGCCGTCAATCCGAACATAAAATAAACGTTATTCATCGGCCGCTTTTCATTAACAGCGGCACCGCTGTTGCATACGTAAACGCTTTATTGCCAAATCAGATAAGAAAAAGGAGCGCTTTTATTTTCAAATAATAAAAGAGCAAGCCATTTGAGGAAGGTTGCGCGATACAAGGCAAGTTTAACGACGGCAAACTCGACGGTGGACGAGGCATGGAGATTTTCTGTTTGCACAAGCTCTAGTATTTTTTTCGTGTACCACTTATCTCGCGTCGGGGGCTGTGTTGACATAAACCGCGAGTGCGACCTTCCCGCTTATCAGAAAGTCGCGATGGTGGTGGCATAATAAGTTTTCAAATGCCGCTCGGACGTCTGATAATCACAGAATGTGAGTCATAACCCTCATAATGCTCCACACGAATTGCATCCAACTGTTATTAATAACCGCGTCGGTAACAACTGAAAAAAAGCGAAGCTATTGCACAATGAACTGTGTGTAGTCATAAGATTTATTTATTCCCTTAGGGGTTTATGTACGTAATTGAATTATACTCGTAACTGATTGAATCTAAAAAGTAATATATATTATAGAAGGCCACGTCGTATGACATTAGCAAAAAAGGTTTGTGGTTAGTTTAGCGGTAATGAATAATGCATAATTCCTATTCAGTAACCGTTATTCACTTATTACTTTAAAGGAATAACAATATTCATGATGTCTATTGAATATTTGCAATTTGTATACATGACTTGTTATAAAAAAGAAAATCAATAAAAATATTAAAAAAATAACTTTTGGATATCTGAATCTCCACCATATTTATTTGATAAAATTGATTTTGAGATATACGATCTACGACGTGACGATTTTCTTGATATTATTATCGGTAAAACAAAATTTGTCCCCGAGATTACATTTCAACGTAATGTTCTCTCTTCGTTTGGGCTTAGTATAGAACGCTACTGTAGCGAAGCTTTTGTTTGCTGGATAGCGTCAAACCTACAACCTACTCTGCTTCCATGATCGGTATAATTAAGTTACACACTTTCTACCGCATTGAAAACAGACTAATGATGATAAGTATTCTCCATTACGCACATCGACGTTTGTTGAAAGTAATGGGCGCCGTTAATCGACAGCAGAAGGGAACCTGAAAGGCGTATCTCATTAAAACAAGTTTATTTAGGCGTAAGAGCCACTCTGCAGGGGTCACCTGTCAAAACGGATAAATAATTGATAAGGCAGCGGCCGTTAATTAATGGCATTTGATGTTTAATAGAACGGAGCAGTGTCTGCGACACAAATGAACTTGGAATCACTATGAAAAGGCGCTAAGCCGTTATTAATCACTGCCTTGTGTACTCTGGTTCACGTGTTTGTATGGCTGCGTTCGTCCTCCCGCATCGGTACGCTCTGTGATGGTGGCGTCGACAACAACGACGGCGGCGGCGGCCGACGACGCCGATGCCCGCCATCACGCCACACCATTGCAAACTAATGCAACAGACGAGGCGTAGACACTGCCTTATTAATTACCTATGGCGCGTTGGTACGGTGTAGCGCCGTAAACACCGTCGCACAATGAGAACAATTTATTGACAAATTACACTTATTGTTAGGAACCTTGCGCGGCAAAATTACCGTGGAAAACTCGGGTACAGTTCGGGCCGCCATTGTTAATGTCCCACGATCGATCCGCTCTTTTCAAAATTGACGACGGCATATCGACCAGACCCTTGTAAATGGCGGTCTATTCAATTGCCTGCAATCATTACAATTACTACTATCACTCATACATGACTTTTCGTCGTATTAGCATGCCGCATAAGGTACGGGTTCAAAGTGTTGTAATAGGAAAACATGCACCTTAATTACGAGGATAGAATATGGTATTACTTTACATGAAATTATCTTCTGAACATGGTTGCGTTACCAGAAGTTTTGGGCATTCAAAAAAACGGGACAGCCACAGCAATAATCATTAAGAAAACAGAAAGGTTTAGATACCACATCACAGTATTTTCCTCCGCAAACTGACCTAAAACAAACCAGATAACTAAAATGCTGCTAAAAATTTTCATATATGTTATCTTGTCACAATGGTGTCATTCTCAATTACTTAAAGTGCTTTTCATGCTGTCAATGATTAAACCAATTATAACAACTTTAAAGGTTCTTCTGAGTTTGCAGAAAGGATGAAAGATGTAACTCATCTACAAAATTATCAGTTGATATTATTGGATGTACTTTATCTGAGCAATGACCCTTTCCAGAGAAGGAATGGTGAATAGGTGTTTTGTAAAATCCCAAATTTACTGCACTGAACCAACTATAGTCGAAAGTATACAGCGTGTAAAGCAATGTGCTTGCCAATAGGAAAATTTTTAATATTCATTTTACGACAAATTGTCATTCTTTGAAATATTTTTTGGATCGTTTAAAACTACTAATAAAGATATAAAAACTATAGGTCTATTAAAGCACGCCCATTATACCTCGTCGACATGTAGGCGTGGTCACTATTACATTTTTATGTGCGCGCCACTCCGGCGAACGGCTACGGCTTTATTCTTGAGTTGGCTAGCACACAGAGTAGTCGTGATCTATTTCTAGTGAACATAATTAAAAGAAATGGGTGTGTACACCGCTGAAGAAAAA
>JAWQRJ010004851.1:0-10708 GCA_033557515.1 Diorygopyx duplodentatus
CATTGCAGGTGAAGAAATTGAATTACATAAGATATTTGAAAGATTCTTATTAACATTTTTATAACATTAACTATGTGAAATTTTGTCATTTTAAATGACACTTATAACGTACTTCTACTCTACAATAAGAAAGTGTAAAGATATAGTACACTACTCGAAATTATAACTGAAGATTGGAAGAGTAAGGAAAAAGCGACTTATATAAGCGACCTGTATACATAATCGATGTATAGACGATGTATTAACGTATATCGATGTGGTTATGCGTTTGCGAGGTTATTATATGATATAAACAAGTTTGTATCGCAAATATAAGCTATATTTATCAAAAATAAGAGTTTAAATTTTTTATAATTTCTTACGATGTGACTAAGTATCTAAAATCTGATTTTAGAATTACAGATAGAAGAATTATTTACTAATATATACCAAGATCAACACCTTAACAATAAGAATTCACAGAGTTGTTAGATGAATAAAAATTATATTGGGAATTTGGAAAATAATGGTTTGTAATAACAATTTCAACTGTTTTCCATTAACAATAAAAAATCGTCGATGATGAAAATTTAACGCTAAACTTTATGTCATGTATTTAATTGTCTTTGTCGTCTGTTCTTTTTTCTATAGATAATAAAAATAAATATATGTATATTCATTTTTGTTTTCTATAGAAACCATATTTTTGAAGCGAAGGTATTCAACTATAAATATAAAACTATCCAACTATCTTGAGCAGATATGCGTAAAAATTAGACTTAATTCTTTTTAAATTATAGTTTGTATTATTTATCAAAAATCTATTAGTAGTGTCAATTACTTCATAGCTGCTTTTGTAGATTATCCATCGGAAATTTTACCGCATTTTGTGTGTATTGGAGATTTTAACATCTATCTGCTCTAACTTGAGAACACTTTTTTGATGTTTCAAAATATGTTAGATACATTCGACGAATAAACCAGAGTTTCCCTTACTCTATTGACTTAATATTAATTACTACTAAACATTTAATTATGAAAACGTATGTCGAGGTAATACATCATTTCACCGATTATTATCCAGTATCAAGTTGGCCATAAATGTTTCTAAAAATGAACCTAGAATGGTCCGTTTGAAGGACTTAAATTTATATTCCTAACTTTGAATCTGGCCTTTTGAATGCACCTTTTCACATAATTTTAGATGAAGCCAAGATTATTCTAAAAATTACTATCATTAATATATTTAATGACATTATTACTACTGATCTGCATGATCCACTTAGGCAGTGCTTGGTGTGTTGATCTCCCAAACCGTGGATAACTGATGTCATTAAAATTATGCAGTGCAATCGTGATGAGGCTCTTTCTAGATTCAAAAAGACCAAAAAGACCGGTGTAATTTAACAACAAATGCAATTAGAAATGGAACAAAAAGGTTATTTCAATTTATTGGGTGTGCTTTCATCAAGGTCCAATATGATTCCCGAAATATTACAGAATTTTGATAATATAAACAATCAATTTTTGAGATGTGTCTAATGCGACTATCCCGGATTGCGAGTTATTGCTGTTTTAGACGTCACTGTCTGCAATAGCATCGGATTTTTCGTTTGCTGAAATTAATGATGCCGAAATCATTCTTCATATTAACAATATCCCATAAACGTCAGTAGATGATGATGATGATATTGAAGATATCATCACTGACATCTTCAATGAATTTATTCGCACAGGAATATATCCAGACGTATAAAATAAAATTACTTATATATCTTACGTTCATAGTATCAATTTAAGATAGCCGCACTGAGAATTTCTCAGAGTACACCCTGATTTTAGTATTCTGCACTTTACATCGAATTATTAAAAAGTATTTCAATAAATCTATTATTATTATTTTTAATCTTTACCATTTTTGAGACATTTAATCACCTTACTATATGAAATCACACTTTATTTGAATATCAATGTTTTGATTTTTATCCTTCAGGATCATACTTTCTTGCAACAAAATTGCCCCTTTATCTTCTTTTGATCGAAAGCACAATCGATGTCACTTTCTAGTCATAATTTAATTTATGTACATTAACCGTCAACATAAACAACAATTTTTCAAAAACTCTTTAACATTGTATCACCAGAGTAATGAATAGATTTACCAAAGAAATGGATGGGTGCGCGCCCGTTGCGATATTTAAAAAACGAATTTGGACAGTTCTATACACAGAACAAGCTCTATCTGTGTAAATTATCCCTTTCAGTGACGATTCATTTTGTGATGATTTTATGAACATTTTGAGTACATACCTAATTAAGTTTATAACTAAATTATTGAGTGTAGTCCATACAGACAGTGTTTGTACTGCAAATACTTGTATCCAACATACGAATATATATATATATATATATATATACATATATATATATATATGTATATATATGTAGTGGATAAATACCGAATATACTATACGTATATGTAAACAATATGTACAACTTGATGATGAACAATAAATGTATTATTATTAGTATGTACAGTTATGTAGGTTAAAGGAAATTTGTCAACACCTAGAATAATATGTTGCTTAATCCTCTGAATCATATTTTTCCATACGTAAAGCTAATTCCTGAAATGCTAAGAAAGCGCTTTGGAATCGCAGATAATGTATCTGAGAACAAAGGTGGGGAATTTAAAATGGGTGATTTTATATAGTGTATTCAGAAACTTTCAAAAGCGGGTATTTTCGTTTAGATCACAATGACAAATTTTCTCAAAGAACATAAGCAACAAGCACATGTTGCACGTTGCACTTGTTGCTTACAAATTCAATAATCTTGCATGCACACGAACAGAACGCGTTGGTTTTAAAGAAATACTTGAATGATTATCCTTTTTCGTTTTGGAAATGCAAACCGGTTGATTTTCTTTTACAGTAATTCTACTCTTTCGTGAATAATTTGAAAAATCCCTATTAAAAATGGAATAGGGAATAAAAATTAGTAATCAGATTAGAAAAATTCAGTAGGCACTAATTTTCAAACTATAACGATATATGGTTGCATTACACTAAAATTTACAATGTTTCATTATTGATCCTACATTCAACAGCTTTCAATCAATTATGCAAGGCAAAATACATGTTTCAGTTATTATACAATTATGTTTTTTGGGGGAAATGTCCTCATCAATATTTTATAATTATATAGCCAGTAAATGCTTGGACAAGCATTATTTTATCATCATATCAATATGATAAAATTTATCATCATATCATATCATCATAATTTTATCTTAACCGGTTTGGGTTGTACATAAAAGAATCTGCAAGATAATTATTCGACAGCTTGCAACTTTGGCAATATGCTAATTTATTATAAATATGAACCAGGTAAGTAATTTAAAAAGATTATATCTTTTCTTTCTCATTTACAAAGATTAATTCTTCAAGAACACAACCAAACCATAAAGGAAACATTTATCCTTTGGTTGTCATTTTGATATAACATTTTGGAATTGTGTTAAATTATTTTAGTTTATAAAATATACTTTGTTATTTTTTTAGTTTTAAGAAACATATAGGCGTGAAACCGTTATTGAAGTTGAATATTTATGGTGGTTACATGTTTATATATTTTACATTTTGCATTTTATCCTGAATATCACAGTGTGAATTTTCATACGAATGCCTTTATAAAACGTCCATAAACAAATAGAAATCCGAAATAAACTCTACAGCAAAAATAAATTTATTTTATAAAATAAACAAAAAAATAGCGGCAGGTGATAAACCCTATGTAAAAATAATAAATAAAATTTAAATAATTGAGTATGCTATACATATTATTACGGTGGCTTATTGTTAAATTTTAAACTGTGAACTGGGAAAAATAAATAACCGATATCGAATAAACATTACCTATAATATAATTACCAATAAAAAATTTAATCTGCTTAATCTAACGTTTAAAAGCATTTGCTGTTGGATATTCTCTTCGCTGCGCCAGCGCGCAAGGATATAATCTTCTGCTCCAAGGCAGGCTTTAGCAGGTAACGTTCTGGAACGAAAGCCCCCGTATGCAGGATGAATATTGCAGGCGCATCTCTGGGGAAGCTCTGAGCCAGGTAATTTAGCTCGCACTATACCTGCCTGACCTAATCGCCCCGGACTTTACCCACTGAGCAAATTAGATTGGGTAGGAGCGCGATTAGCCCTGGTAGATTCATGGGTGATTTACAAATGGAATTGATTTGTATTTGAACGTTTGATCTGGCACCTGCGTTTGACAGGTCTAAAAGCGGGGACCGCTAAAAGCACTTTAACTCACAAAGATGGGCAGAAAGCAATGTAAACTTCCAAATGTTTGATGTATTTCCTCAGGATATTATCTTGTTGATCATTTTTTTGCCTTTTTGTACATTGGAGTCATTTCTAAAACAAACACATTGAAAGCTCACCAAAGCTGACTCTTCTTTAAAATATTAGAAATATTCAAAATTCATAACAAAATTATATACCTCCTTGACCTGAGTGGCTGGGAAACGAAATTAGTCGTTAATATTAATGATAAAACTACGCTATCAAATCAACAAATATCAAAAGTTAATTCTGTATATGTCTAAACTCATTGTCTAATATCTAATATCCTCAAAGTATAATTTGATATGTAATATCTGTATAATAAATGCAATATCGATATTCGTGGGTAAAGTTGACCATAATACAATTCTTTCAGCGTATTCATATCTAGAATATCTCTGATGACACCCCCAGTTGAAACAAAATCTTATTCAGTTGTTTACCTGTTTAAGCAATCTGTTTGTATTAGCATTTGTTTTTTTTCGTTCTCACTTACAATTACAGTGGTATCATCAGCATAGCCTACTACAAAATAATTATAAAAATTGTGAGGTGTCATTGAAGTTAATAGGCAGTATACTCGAAAATAATGTACGAAAATGTATACGTCGTAATTATTTAACACTTTACCCCTTGGGCAATGAGTTTTTCAAAAATTTTAATTAATATGCTTTAGTCTTGTCGAATTTCAAGTTATTCAATCTTAAATTTTAGCCGATGTATGTTTGTCGGATATTATAACCATCAATTTTAAGGGAATGAACCTACCTAATATTGAGCCAGATATGAGTTCCAAATTGTCAGATATGAGTTCTCAATCTTCAGATTAAAAATTCACTTAATGAAAAACCCCCTGAAGTTGTAAACTTTTGGAATGAATATTTATGTTTTGAATTTGAAGCATTCTGTACACGTTCTAACTAGTGAAACAAAGCTTTGTAAAATAACTTTTAATTTAAACACAAATTAACGAAGGTATATAAAGGTTTTTAAGAGCACTACAATTTCTATTTAAAACTTTTACATTAGTTTGGCCACGAAAATTTTTACTGAAAATTCTATAGAATCCAGTTTTAAAAAATTGTCCTCGAATGCCGTAATCCTGAATGGTGGTTCCTCCAGGATACGTAGGCACTGAGTACAAGGATACCGCGATCCCGGCATTGTAGCGGCCGATTGTGCGCGATGGCGGCCGAAAGCTCGGGCGACCGTAAAAGCTCGCTCCACACGGATCCGACCCTAGTTCCATCCGGGAAAGGCTAACGGGTTGATCGAGCAAAACCTCCTGCCTCACAGGGTGTCACCGTTCGGAATCACGCGCCGTCATCTGCACGCGACGGAGCTTTCGCGAGCTTTTTGAAAAAAAAAGCTCGCCTGGTTGGAGCTTTTCGAGATTTTCCGCGAACTGTTCTGCAATTAATTTGTTGTTGAAGGTAAGAGCTTATTTTTTAAATAATAAAAAAGTTTTTTAACGATTTTTTAAAATATTTTATTATTATACACACAGAATTATAGAAGTTTTTGTAAATTGTATAAGGGCTGGAGGTACTTGCAATTAAACCTAAACTTCCTACGAGAGCTTTCTGTCAAGAAGTTTTGTCTCG
The DNA here is from genome assembly GCA_033557515.1 of Diorygopyx duplodentatus. Taxonomy (NCBI): domain Eukaryota; kingdom Metazoa; phylum Arthropoda; class Insecta; order Coleoptera; family Scarabaeidae; genus Diorygopyx; species Diorygopyx duplodentatus. The sequence goes on from JAWQRJ010004851.1 coordinate 5,942, forward strand.
TCTTTAAAGCTGTGTCAATAGCTGCTCGGAATTTATTGACATTTAATTAAAGTAATTGCCACTTGAGTAAATTGGTGGAGTTAAAAGTTATTTTGCCTTTACCTTCAGCAACATAAGATCCCTGTCACAAAATTTGATGCCAACATTTTCTGAAGAGGAAATATCATAACGTACAAGAATTTACTTTATAGAAATACTCGTTAATTAGACTTTTTCTTCTCTCACATAATACGCTGTCAGAAGAATTTCAAGTGTAGAACTAAATGACCTCCATATGCTCTCTCGTTCACACCTTGTATATGCATAACACGTTCTCTGGGCAAATACGTGGGTGTCATCTACTTCATTAATAATTTCGCATTTTGAAGTAAAAATGGCGGGTAGGTAGAAGCTTCCGAATAAATATATTCAAATGAAATATAGAGTCAACCCAATTTTTCATAATCAATTAATTATAAACTCTTTTTTTGGATTTTTAATTGCGCGAGAGCATTTTCATTTTTATTTGATTTTTTTATGTATAAATTCCTTATTATGAATCGTAAATATTGAAATTTAAAAAAAAGTGGGGTAACAAACCTAAGGGCGAAGATAAATATTAAATATCCCACAATATTTTAAGTAGTGAATCCTATGACTATGTTTAATGCAATCTCGTATTTTAGTCATTTCTGAACTCAAAACACCGAAAGGCGTGCATCAAACGTTATTACAACAGTAATTAATATACGAGAGCAAGAATTCGTAATATTTAAATAATATATTTTTCAAAAAATTCCAATACAGAACTTTTTCTATTATTGTTTTCAATTGATTGTATATTCGGACAGAAATTACTTGCTTCATTACGGAATTGCGGTTACAGATGGTTTCAGCATGTTTCAGGGGCTATTGTTTCTCTTAATCGGTCTACTCTGAAACTGGAATAATTAGTGGGAATACCCGACCCGTGTAATCGAACTAATTGGATCATTATCTAGAGAAAAAGTTCTGCAGATTTTAAACTATAAAATCTGAAAGAATTGGCAAATGAGAATGAATGGTGTTCGTAATAACAATTTTGGTTTGGGGTATTCTTTTGGATTATGAGACTTTAGCAAAGAGAGTTTTCTCTATTACGTATTTTCCTTACAAAACTGTTGGCGTTTGTAGCCAACAATATAGTAATAAATTGAATTTGCAAAGACGAAAGGGAGCTAAAGACATAAATACGACAATAATATTTATTTTCATTTTCTAAATATCAATTATTTTATGCCTTTATAACAAATTTGCAGATTTGAAAAGCTTCGTATGTCTGCTGAAAATCTTAATATTAAATCAAATTTTGTTGGGTCAACATAATTTAAAAAAATTGTATAAACATTACAATTAATTTGCGACGTTATAATATTAAATTTACGTGGCGTATTAAACTATTTATCACGCAATAGTAATAAATAATCATAACGTACGAAAATTAATTATTTTCTCACATAAAATTACATATTATCAAATTATCTTATATTTTGCAATTAGAATTCCGCGGTTAACTACTTAATCAAAGGACGAAATATTCCTTCTTTGCAAGAGCCAAAGTTCCGGAATAATTTATTCCTTCATCAGAAAAGTAAATAGAATTGCAGAAGTATATTAGTTCTTTATGAACTTCTAAAAGTTCAAAAGAACTAATTAATAAAAAGAAAATTCTATGTAGACATCAAAGAGGCTTTAAAAGTTAGGAAAGTTGCTGACCAACAAATTAAAAATGCTTTAGAACTTATCTTAACAAAATGTCTGCAACTAAAAATTCAGTTTCTAAATTTATTTATTCCTATGTTTGGAACTCAAATTCATAAAGAACGCTATACAGTTCACGTTTTGGAAAATATGGTATTTCTTGTTTGGAAAGTATGGCAATGTGCGTGCGCTTATGACACGGTATTAACAAACGCGGCTATACGCGAGAGTTTAATCGTTGACCGTACGATGGCGCCACCAATATTATAGGAATTAAAAAAATATTTATAATATGGAGAAACTCAGACGAACACTGAAAGTCCGAGCTTCGCTAAAGATGTAAAATGAGTTTTTGCTAATTATAGCTAGGTTGCGGACATAGATAGCTGGTAGAACGGAACTAGCTCAGTCTGTTAGTTTTACCTTTCACCACACGATGGCGTGTCGGCATTGTCTCGAAAACGAAAGCATTAGCGTGGGTGATATTTGCAGAATTTAGAGAGAAAGGTGCGAGAAATCGATTGAGATAGGGAACAAGCTTTAAAAATATCATTTTAAGGTGTAACCTAGCTATATCGTATTATAGTTAGGTTGCTGACATAGGGAGCCATCGTGTGCTGGTAGAACTGAACTAGCTCGGTCTGTTAGTTTTCCCTTTTACCACACAATAGCGCTACCAGAACTGACAAGCTGGGTTCGAAGTAGGAAACAATTGTTTTTTGTGTTTTTACCCCCGAGCGAGCTCGGTCTTCCAGGTATCATAATTTAAATAAGACATTTCCAGTTATTTGCTATGTTACAAATCCAGAATTCAAACTGGATACATTATTACACAACACCTTTAAAAATATTTACAAGTTTTACGTGTTATGCTTAATTTATATTAAAAATTTCAAGAAAGGAAGGAGTGTAATGATTTTTACCAATAATTTTAAGATAACAATAATTTAACACGTGATTTTAATTATAGTTTATAATGATACTTTTGTAATCAAAAAGTCCATGTTTGTCCATGATGTACTATGATACCGAAACCGGTCGACGAATAAAAGTGTTAAAAATCTAAAATTCGTTTCAGAACATACTGATTGGTAAAAATCATTACACTCCTTCCTTTCTTGGAATTGTTAATTAAATCAGTAATTAATTACTGATTTAATTTATTAAATCAGTAATTTAATATTGTTAACTTTTCTGAATCATTAATTTATATTAGTTGTATGAATATTAGTTTTAATTATTTTGTTAATCTCCATACTTTAATAAATAACGTGTTTGGTGGCTTATGTACGGTTTGTCCTTTCGGAAATAGATGGCGATAGTAATTATTTGTTATATTTCTAATTTGTTTATAATGAAAAGCTGTATGTGGTATCTCTCTTCTGGTGGTGATCTCGAAGGGGGCATAACCAAAAATTGTTAAGTGTTAAAAATCTTCGACAGTGGGCTAACTTTAAAGTTTTCCTCATTATCGGATTTTATGCTGTCTGATGAGAAGAAGAAGTAATCATCGGTCTTTTGGATAAAGGGAAAATTACACGTTTTATTTTAGAATCAATTTTTGCCGTTTTCCATATCAAGGTAAGGTTACATTTGTTCCGTGTTTAGGTTTAGGGTAGTGTAAAGGTATTTTTGGGGTTTAAGTATTAGGAGTAGGATTTGTTTATTTTTTCAGGAGCCTTTTTCCTGTTCGACCACATGCCATTCGTACATTGGAAGCTCTATTTGATTTCTTGAGGATTATCCTTGGATTATCAAGAAATTAAAGAGTAGTTAGAGTATGAATTTTTCAGAAAAACAATTCTAAAGATTCTTTTGTTTGTTGTTATTTATTGTATAAGTTAATGATTTTTATATATTACTTGCTTTGTAATCGAATTTTATTCAATTTAAATAGCATTATTTATAATATAACCTCACAAGGATGTGTCATAAACATTTTTTTTATGTGACTGAACTTCTGTCCCCTGAAAAACAAATTAGTGGGGGACTAAGATCTAACTAGGGAACCTGCGGAAAAATCTCCAAGCACCATGGATGCGAAATATCCCTAAGTACAAGTTTTCAAATATCAATTCCAATTTTTTGGGATTTTTTTTTTCGTAAATTTAGTCCCCTCAATGGTGTCAAAGATAAGAGAGTTGAAAATTTTCTGAAAGGATCAAAACCAATTTTGGAGCTATGAAGACGGGGTTTTAAAATTTGTTACCCTGAAGAACCCACTAAGGGCCTTCCTCGAGAAGGAAGTAATCAAAAATAATCCTTCATTGAGTTTTGAACGTAGCAATTGCGTTATGTTTTTTCCATTATTAATAAAAACATTAGAGAATATTGAAGAAAATTGGAGTATATTGAAGAAAATTGGAGTATATTAAAGAAAGTTGTAGTATATTGAAGAAAATTGGAATCTTGCTCGAAAAAAAATTAAATAGTCCCTTCAAAATACCATGTTTTAAATTTTATTTCAATGGTGTCAAAGATAAGAGAGTTGAAAATTTTCTGAAGGGATCAAAAGCAGTTTTGGAGCTATCAAGGCGGTATTTCAAAATTTGTTACCCTGAAGAATCCACTAAGGGCCTTCCTCGGGAAGGAAGTAACCAAAAATAATCATTCATTGAGTTTTGAACGTAGCAATTGCGTTATGTTTTTTCCATTATTAATAAAAGCATTAGAGAATATTGAAGAAAATTGGAGTATATTGAACAAAATTGAAGTATATCAAAGAAAGTTGAAGTATATTGAAGAAAATTGGAATCTTGCTCGAAAAAAAAATTAAATAGTCCCTTCAAAATACCATGTTTTAAATATTATTTCGATGGTGTCAAAGATAAGAGAGTTGAAAATTTTCTGAAGGGATCAAAAGCAGTTTTGGAGCTATCAAGACGGTGTTTCAAAATTTGTTACCCTGAAGAATCCACTAAGGGCCGTCCTCGAGAAGGAAGTAACCAAAAATAATCATTCATTGAGTTTTGAACGTAGCAATTGCGTTATGTTTTTTCCATTATTAATAAGAACCTTTGCAGAATATTGAAGAAAATTGGAGAATAT
>JAWQRJ010004852.1:0-10707 GCA_033557515.1 Diorygopyx duplodentatus
GAAGAAGAACCACTAAAATTAATCCAAGAAGAAGCCACCAGATGGAAATCAATTTATTACACCTTATCACATTTTATTAATTTAGAAAACGCATTAAAAAACCCGATTGCTATAATCGACCACGACTTTTCTATAATAACCGCGTCAGAATGGAAAATTATACCAGAACTATGCGAAGTGCTAAAACCGTTTGAAGAACCGACGAAGTTGATTAGCAGAGATAATTACGCTGCCGCCTCGTACACAATACCGATTGTCAATGGAATATTTTTAGAGTGCGAAAATCTTCGGAGAGGAGAGCTTACAAACACTGTTGAAGAGATTGTAAATCTCTTAGAAAACGAAAGGTCAGACAAAGAAAATAAAACTTAGAAAATAACAACATGCTTATAATTAAAAAAAAGAAAGGCTACTTACTGTTTCTTGCACGATTAAAGTACGATAAATGTTTCTTGTACAACTGGAATTTGTTGAATGTACGTAGGAATCGTAATCTAAAATAAAAGAATTTATGAGGTAATATGTATATATACCGATTTATTTTTAACACTAACATATTACATGATATCACATGTTACTTGCACACATTGAGTGTTGTACGTAATTATTATTGACCTCACCTGTCGATGTGGGACGAAGTACAAGTACTTTCTTCACTTACGCCTAAGTGCCGCGATCGATCGAGACGGTCGGAAAAAGAGCGCGCTTTACGAATATCGTTGTGTATGTATCTCTTAATAAATAAATTTGGTTTAAAAAGTTGGGGGAGCGAATTTTCCTAACCGTTTCGAGCAACCCGGCAGTTGTTTTTTGTTAGAAACAAGTGTTTCAAATTATTGCAATCTTATCAAAATATTTTAAAATTTCTGTGCATATATTATTTTTAAAATTTTTCATTTTCTCTCTCTTCCGCGTTTTTTTTTTTTTTGTTATTCGTATCTTTAGAATAAAACACAGCTATTTTCGTCTTTAAAAAACTGTATAATAATTGATTGCCTTATGTTTTCCACCGAGCTATTTATTTCTTTTTGTAATAATAAAATTGCAATTTCAACAAATTAAAATTACTTAATGCACCACAACAATTTGTTATTATTATTATATATTAACAGCTTCATTTTTACTTCAATTGTGCCCTTGTATTGTTTTTTTTTTCTTATTTGGAAAATAAATTTCTTTTATTAAACTCAATTCCAAAGTATTGTTATAAACTACATTTAGTGAGTCAATTTGTTTTTTTTTTATAGCCTTTGATTCGAAATGGAGAATATTTCTTAAAAGTATCGATCGCAAAAAATACCTACTACACGAACTTTTCAATATTTCTTTAAAAATTACACTAGATTCATTTATTTAGGACATTCTATAATTACTTTAATACGTAGCCGCATAGTAAATTTTTTTTACATTCTTATGAAGCCACGCTAGATCGATTGTCTTGTGATGATCGATTACCTCGAAGAAACATTCTCGATTTGTCTTAGGAAAATCTTGTGGTCATGGCAAGACAAAAAATAATTATAACGAACGTAGAAATTAACTACCTAAGTATGGTGTACACTATCGGATATATTACTTTTTCTTCTTAATAAAATCATTGACGCCATTTGTCTAAGAAGTTTTTAGGACGGTTTTTTGAACGAGTATCATTTGTTTACCTCTAAATAATTTAAGTAACATTTGACAATCCCCTTCAGTGCATAAAAGCACACTTTTCGCAAAATAATACTGGCTCACATATACTTCTTAGAAATTAATGGCCAATGATAAGGACTAGAATTGCTCTCCCAGCTACCAAACAGGATACACAAGAGTGGATAATGAGGATTGTAAATATTTTTTTAAACAATCACGGTAACTACAAAGGTGGGTGTACACTTGTAACGTAACCGCAAAGAAAAAAAGTTAAATGCATTGGTAGGATTGTTGTTGTAAATGGTGACTATATAAATGGTTAATGGTCAAATGGTTAATATTTGTATTGACTTGTTTCTTGAAAATACACAGTGTACGAAAAGTTTTAATCTTAGCATTCCCATATGTGCTAAAACACCCACTTTTAATTAAGACTTTTCGGGCACTATGTATTTACTTTTTTAATTTATAATTTGTACCGTTACAATTGTGGACTCACCTTAATAAATTAATAAATCTTAAAAAATAGTTTTACGCACACAAAAAAAGTTCAGGAACACAAAATCGACTTCCGGAAGACATACATATCTATATAAAATCGGAAAATCACTACATTTCTCTTTCTAACCATAGTAGTAACAAAAGGCGGCAGCGTGGGAGCAAAAATACGGGGTACTGTTCTCAGTTAAATCTGTATAATCTTCTTCTTTACTCTCTTTTTATCGCAACGATAAAATTCACACAATTTAAAATATATATCGTAACATATAGAATTATATACATATATATAGCCTATTTAAGTATTTTTCCTTTTCTCTTATGTACAAAATTTACAAATCTTTCACTTTTTACAGTATTTATGTACAACAGGAATGCCCGTAGATGGGTCAAGTAACACCACGAATCGTAATATCATCTTTGAAGTTGAGCGGATTTCTTCATTTACGGTACAAAATTAAAAATTATTCGTAGTAAAAAAAAAATGTGAACTTTGTTGCAGATAATTTTTATGCTGATTTTTTTGTAATGACTTTTTTAGTTTTATACAAAAACACAGCCATGTTACGTTACTATCGTTAACTCGTGTCGGGAGTACAAGAATTCCGCAGATGCATCGAATTTTTACAATAACTGGTTTTGTGCGAACACAAACCATAATGAAAAGAGAATATAAATGACAATCACACTTTTAAATGCAGGTAAATTGTAATTATAACGTTAAATAAAAAAATATATAATCAAACCAAGTTTGCTAATAAAACTGTCCCTCATAGTGTTAATATGTTTTTTTTTTATTCTGAAACGATACTTTTGAAATAGGAATGATCTTAGCTTACGGCGGATATCAATTTTTTACACAAAAGTCCTATTTAGAAAAATCCAAATGTAAAGTAAAAATAATGAATTAAAAATTAATAAAAGTAATTAAAAATAATTTTTGCCTTTGCAGTTATTAAATATCGTGAAGATTAATTAATTGTGAAGCGATTAGGTAAAATTAAAATGGATCAAATACAAGATGAAAATAGAAAATTAAAGAAAAGAAAGAAAATGCTGCAAAGTAAAGAAAATGTGTTAATTTTGAGAAGCGTTTCCATTTAAAAAAGAGCAAGTGAAATTTACGAAGTGTTATTTCAAAAAGATAACCTCAAAAATTTGTTAAGCAGCACGAAAACGCTAGGTTGAGTTTGCTACGTTTCTTGTTTCATTTATTTAGATAAGTGATATTTCGAAATAAATCTTCCGGCGATAAAAGTGTGCGTTATTAATAATGGATGCAAGAAAACTATAAAAGTAAGGTTATGTTATTTGACAGTTCACAACTACCCACCTCGTAAAATGCGAGCACTGCCATCATTTTTCCTAACCTCCAGCGAGGTACGCGTTGCAACAAATCGCAAACTTTAGCGATATTAAATGGAACGATACCACTAGCGTATTTAGCTTCAGAAAAGTGTTTCAGGCGGTAACATTACGGGCTAACTTCAGGCTTATTACGCACTTATTTTTAATTTAATTGAACGTTGCCAACATTAAAAATGAAATACACCCCGGCTCGACATGGAAGTGAAGTTAATAAATGTAAGGTTATGTCTATCTAAATCTATTTTTCGCACTGGATAGAAAACACCGGAAACATACAATTTTATCTCGTTTAACAGTATTGATCTGATATAATCTATGATATATCAGTTTCTGACAATTACAAAAAAAAATTATGTTAGATAAAACCTCTGCTTTGGTTATGTCATTGCATTTTTTAAATAATAAATAACAATATTTGGAAGTAATAATTAAACCACCAAAGTACTAAAGTACATTGTTTTAGAGTTTATCGTAAAGAAAAAATAATGTGTTGGACATGTCGAGAAGAGAATAGGAACCCGATTATTTTTTTAAAGCCGTTTGAGCAATAACTCAATATAACTTTAACCCTTAATTATACGAGATCCATTTGCACTGATACCCCATATAAAACTGTTGTACTCTTAGTATGAATTACCAAGAATTTAATAAAACTGTCTATTAAAGTACTGATAGGAGGTACTTTTGCATAAAAAATGTTAACACCGCCTTCAGATATTTTTCAGAATTTTTGTATCCAGTACAAGCTTTCACCGAAACCGTTAATTTTCTCTTTCGAAACGTTCAAGTGCGCATAAAAATTATCTGCAAGAATTCGGAGTAACGAAACCGAGGCAATCGACGATGAACGCATAGAGATCAGAGGGACAAACAAAACTAAAAAAAAAAAATCAATCGTAACAAATGCGCGTCTGTCTCGTAACAGCAGCACCCGTCGGAGCGCGTACGTCAAAAATGGCTCTCTCTCGGCCCATCTGACCGTTCCTACTACCGTAAAAAACGTTATAAAAATAAAAACAGTCAACAATTAGCTGCACAATTCCTGTACTGCACTAGTCTTTTAGTTTTAAGTTAATCACAACCTGAGTGGAGAGCAGAGGAGCTCTAAGTTGGCTGGCGCTATGAGCCCCCGACTAAAACTTGTATAAAGCCGTCCCATTCGTACTCCTGCCGTGATGTGCTGTTACCCGATGTTTGGCTGGTGCCCGACGTCGACCATTCCTGAGTGTCGCCGCCCAGCCCTAGCTCGGCGTACAGGTCGTTGTTGTTGAGCGACTCGAGGTCAGTCTGCGAGGTGAGATTTAGCACAGAACTCCAGTTTATAGGTCGTGTCGTTTCGTCATCACCTGCAACAGAAAAAAAAATTATAACATAAAATAATAGAGTAATAAATATTCTTTAATAAAGTGCTCGATATTTGTATAAAATCAAAATCATGCAAATCATGTGATTACTAGAAAAATCGAAGTGATAGTGAAGAGTATAAATCTTGGCTTGAGGACCACGAAACTGAATGTACCGCAAATTATTCTGGTAGTGTAGGTAAGATGGAAGTAGACGTTATAAAAGAAATGTTCCAACATTCAGATGAAAAATATGGAGTGAAGTTGTCATTTTTCAGTGTTTTAAACCAGACTACCCCCTTAAATAAAACTATATTTTACGATATTAATATATAAACTTACCTATACCGGAATCCGTATCCGGAGGATTTTGCGGAAACGGTGTTGCCCTGCCCGACTGAGACGTCATCTCCCTCAAACTCTGCTCGTAGAGATTGACCTCGGGCACGGGACACAGCCGGCTGGGCGGCGTCATCTCGGGCAAGCTCTGGTAGCACGGCTCGGGCGGTTCCGACTCCATCTCGCGCTCGATCTTCCGCAGCGTATTGCAGATGAGCACGGACCGTCGCAGCGACGGGTCCGTGCACTGCCTGAACCGCGCCAGCTTGCACATCGACAAGTTCAACACGGCCAGCCGTCTCTGCCGGTAGCACGGCACGTGGCACCAGTGCGTCCGCCCGTCGCAGCACCGCGTCCTCACGGGCGGCGAGGCGCCCAGCTCGAGGTACGACTTGCCGTTCTCGTCGCGGCGGATCGTCTGCTGCTGCTGCTGCGGCGGCTGGTAGTACTGGTGGTGGTGGTAGTAGTCGGCGGCGCCGGTGTGGTACCGGTGGTAGGGGGCCGGCGTCGGCGGCTGGGCGTTGTACCGGGCCGGGTCGGGAACGCTGCCGCCGCCGTCGTCCGACAGTTCGTCTTCGAATTCGTCCTCGTCGTCGAAGTCGTCGTTGGAGAGGAGAGTCGCGGCCAGGGCGGGCGTCGGCGACCGCCACGGGTCGCTCGGTACGGCTACCGCCTGCAGCCTCGCTATGCAGTCTTCGACTTCCCACCGACCGGTCTTGGCCGGGCTGGATTCGCCGGGAGCCGTCGCTGCTTCTAACTTTCGTTTTCCTGTCGTTGCCTGCAAACCCATCATGGCACAATTCTGTAAAAAAAAAAAAGATTAGAAATTAGTAGACGACTTGAAAAAGCGATGGATTGAATGAAAAAGGAAACAAATCTTTAAAAAAATTATCATTTATTCTTTAAAATTGTATATTATCAATTGTACAGTAACATATTGCAGTTACTGTGTTTATAATACATAATCATAATAATAACAACCCTAATTGCTAGAATTAGTCCTATAACAATAAATCGATTGAGATAAATAAGTGGTATAATAATAATAGATTATATTAACGATTTTACATTGACGCACTATTTCCTGATTCTCATTGTTTACAAATTCTTATCAGGCAGTCCGATGTTATCAGGAAGATAACCATTTTTCCACGTTTATCAGGATAATGCAAACTGCAAACAAACACCGCCAGTAATCGGTTAGTAAGGTTTTTCCTTACTTTTCACTTTCCATGGAATTAGCAAATAAAAAACCGTTTTATAGAAAATTGAGTTAGTTTAGTAATTTTTACTTTCTCTCTTAAAGAGAGAAAGGATGCATTCGATCCAAAATTTGAATGGTGAGATTTTGACATATCTGCACGAATTATGGTATTCTAAGACTAATGGTACCATTTTTTGGTCATTCGTCTGTCCGTTAGATAGAAGTTTGTGGTCATCACATCTACCATTTCTAATCATTTTAGCTTAAAAAAAAGTTTCAAATAAAAGTTGGATTGTTCCAGTCTTTCTCTCGTCTAGAAGTACTTTCATAGATACAGGGTGTCCTATTTCTTCTATAACTTCACATTTTGAAATGGAACACCTGTGTATTATTACATTTCTGGATTCCCTATGAAATTTCTGGTCTATTTTGGTTTAGAAGTCGTGTGAGTCATCCACGCCCACTCAATTAATTAAAAGGGCGATGGTTCAAATGTGGAAAAACCAGAAAGGCGTCCGCCCAAAGAATCAACTGGTGTAAATCATCACACAACTTTACCTGCCTTAAATATTGAGGGTCTTTCTTATTATAAATTTATGAAAGACACGTAATGTGCGAGTATTGTTTAACACCAAAGGAACCTTACTAAAAATCGATCGATTTACGTATTGTTCTTAAAATTTTAATGGTGAATAATTGTAATGCAATAAAATTAGGTTAACTTAATCTAGGCTTTACTGTCCTGCACCTCTGGTGTCTGACTATGTAACGCTATGCAACTACACTATCAGTTCATGTTTTACAAGCATAGAAAATCCTCTTTCAAGTAGTACGACATTTCTTTATTGTGTTAACTTGATAGTAGTATTTCAGTTTTGTCAGAAACAAGAATTCTTATTGATACTTCAACAGATAGAATTCCCACAAATGACCTTGCCGCGCCCTCTATCCTTCATGGGGTGAGATCACCCGAGATTTAAACCATCTAAATGAACACCGTTTCCCTATACCAGGTTGCCAGTTTCCTTCCTTACCGACTGGTACAGTGCTATTATAGGCAACCTCTCTGTCGGCCCCAACGATAAAAATTCAATCCAATCAATCGATAGCGTATTTATCGCTTTAGTTCCCAGTATTTATATTCCGGCGCAGCCACTACAGGAAAGAAGTATAAATATAGAAGTACAGGAGCACACCCAGGTGATATGCTCTTGCATCTGGGTCAAATTAAAGACGGTAGGTAACCTAAAATATTTTGCCACACCTACATCAACGGATTTTTTATTGATTCCTCGCTTTTTTGGTTTGCGGGACCAATAGAGGCAGGGGAAGTAATAATCTCCGGAAGGATTCAAAGCCCAATGCGTTAAATACAAAAAACTGGAGAGTAGTTGACAGGGCGGAGTATGCAAAAGGGCAACAATTAATTGTGCTCCTGGGATGAAATGGGCAAGGTTAACAACCGACATTACGTCAAGTTTAGGAGAGTTGTTTTCAATCCCCTTACCAAACCCAAAGAAACGGAGGACAAGGAGAAGAAACCTGGTGAGAAACCTCCAAAGGAACCTCCACCGGAACCATTTTTTCCATCAGTGAGAAGGGAGGAGTCTTCGAAAAGATGGAAGTGGATGATCCATAAGGTAAGAAATGGTTCGTCTGGTACAAATTAACTTATACCATTTAAACTACAACCATTTAAATAAATAAATTTTGAATGAAGTACTTTAAATTTTTTAAAAAATGAGGTTAATTGTATCTTTTGTATAGTTTTTCCGTATTAAAAAAACACCATTAATAAATACCATACTTTTTAGCTTTCCGGTGATCGCCACGTCGGTGAAGAAACTCTCCGTTGACGTTTCGCCGCTCATTACAGACGGCATCATCAAAACTAACTGATATGGTTTGCTACGTTGGTTCGGTTTATATTCCCTATATAAACCGGACCATAGCGAACCAGTTAGCCGTATCAGTTAGTTCTGATGATGCCGTCTGTAACGAGCAGCGAAACGTCAACGGAGAGTTTCTTCACCGACGCGGAAAGCCAAAAAGTACGAACACCAGCCGCGAAAGCTTACAACAACGCTTAATTAATAAAAACCTATACGTCAACAATTTATTTATTATTATTATTTATTCAACTAATTAATTTTACAGTTATTATTTCTCTTGTATTTTTTCCATTAGGAATATACTCCTTTACCCTAGTATAGAGTGTAACATATGCAACTTGGAATCACCCTTATATCATCCCACTATTTAAACTACTGGAGGATAAAGCGGAGGAGTATGTATGAATCGTATGTATATCTGCAAATTGTGAATAAGGTTATAAAATTGTTAAATGTACACATTGTACAGTTATCCACACTATCAGAAGTAAGGGAATAAATTTCAATCATCCTGTATAGTATTTTTTAAAATAATTTTTGCCGATTACAACTCCACTGATATTTTCTTTCAATTTATTTTTTCATTTTTGGCATTTCTTTTTTTTTAGGTATGGATATATTAGATCACCACTTTGGTCACTAGGATGGTTGACCTGGATTTAGAATCTTCCTCACATTCTCATGAGAGAAAAGTGACTACGACGATGACAACTAAACTAAATGATTGACTAAATAGGCGCATTGTGTCCAATATTTTGGTGGTGAGATTTTGATATATCTTGGGGAATTAGACTATTGTAAAAATGATACCATTTTTTGAAATTGATTCATTCATCTTTCTGTCTGTCTCTTCATCAGTCTGTCAATCTGTGATTAACACTTCTATTTCTAATCATTTTAAATAAAAAAGTTTCAAATAAATTTTTTATTGTATCAGTTCTATTTTCAGTTTTTTAAACAGAACTTGTATTTTATTACATTTTTAAATTTCTTGTTGGTCGATTTTATTAACCATACATTTAGCCAAAATCGCACCATTGGCACCGGTATAAATATAAAAAAATTTCTCATTCTAAAGTAAAAAATAGTATTCTTACATATTGACTATTAATTACACTAACAAGCAATTTTAAATATTACAGGACTAGAAGATTTTATTTAGAGTTCAAAAAAGAATCCAAGAATGCAACGATATAGGAAGTGTTCCATTTAAAAAACTAAAACTTCAGTTTTTTTAACGGAACAACCTACATATCACATTTTTTAAATTTCTTATTAAACGTATATTGGGCCAAAGTAGCACCGTTTAAAAAAGGTCAGGGGAATTAGGTGAGAAAAAGTCGTGTGAGTGTTTCACACCAAGTATTTGATCTTTAAATGTCCAATAACTCTTAAAGGTTGCGACTTTAGTCAAATGTATCTTTAATAAAATCGATCATAAATTCCATAAGGAACTCAAAAATGTAATAATATACGGGGTATTCCATTTAAAAATCTGAAGTTGCATACCGTCTAGAAGAAATGGAACACCGTGCATATATGAAAATAACATTGTGTTATGGGGTAGACTGTAGCTTTTATTTGAATTTTTTTGCTGAAATAAACTGTAAGAGGACTAGGATTCGCATTACCGTACCGCTATGTTAAGCTAATGTCATTTTTTGTAAAAAATGTCCAGTAACTCCTAAACGGTGGGACTCTGGCCAAATGTATGTTTAATAAAATAGATCATAAGTTCCATAAGGAACTCAAAAATGTAATAATATACAGGGTATTCCCATTCAAAATCTGGAATTGCATAGAGTCTTGAAGAAATGGGACAGCCTGTATATGTGAAAATATATAGAGAAGAGAGAAAGACTGAAACAGTGCAACTTTTATTTGATACTTTATCTGAAAATGATTAGAAGTCGGAGATGTCCAGCCCACAAACTAATATCTAACAGACTAATACCATTAGTCTTAGAATACCATAATTCATCAAGATATATCAAAATCTCACCATCAAAATTTTGGACCGAATGCATTACTTTCTCTTTATACCTTTAGGGTAAGAGGAAGTAAAAATACGTATTTTATTCAACTTTAATGCAATTTTAATGCAATGGTTGGCCTTGTTTTTGAGCGTGAATTTTCGCAAACTGTGGTGTCATTGAAGATATCGCTGTTCTTAGTTCATTTTCAATCACTAAACGGGATCAATACTTTGTCTTTAACACGGTTACAGCAGAAAACCCATTTTCGCATAAGTAAGTGTCACAAAAGGCAATAAAATTTCTAAAGTTTTGTTGTTAAAGTAGGAAAATCTTTCTTTACTCGTAGCCAAAACGTAACAATATTATTTTCTTGTTCAAGCATCTGCTTCAACGTGCTGTCATAAGTCGCTATCATTTCTTGTTCTGATGTCGAAAGTCCAAAAGCTTCATAC
>JAWQRJ010004853.1:0-10707 GCA_033557515.1 Diorygopyx duplodentatus
TAATATAATATTATTATTCTTAATTATATTGGTGACCTTAAAAAGTTAAATAGTAGCATCTAAGTTATTGCTCTAAAGCACACTTTTTCCTATATTACTATTCTTTAGATTATAAAATTAAAATTTTTCAGATTTTCAAACACTCACTGATTCCTAATAAAAGTCGCTGCCTCCTAATAAAATATTATTCTCCTGAATTATATTTGTGACCTTAAAAAGTTAAATAATAACATTCCCATATAACATTTTTTAACATTCTTTATAACATTCCCATTTCCCATATAACTATTCTTTAGATTTTAGAATTACAGTTTTCAAGATTTTCAAAGATTCAAAAGTTGCTGCTTAGTAATAAAATATTATTCTTCTTAAATATATTTTAAGAAGTTAAAAAGTTAAATAGTAACATCTAAATTATTGCTCTAAAGTATGCTTTTCCCCATATTACCATTCTTTAGATTTTGGCTTATAAAATTAAACTTTTTCAAATTTTCAAAGATTCACAAGTCGCTGCCTTCTAATAGAATATTATTTTCCGTAACTGGGTTGGAGGCCTTAAAAAGTTGAATAGCGGCATTACAATTTTTAGATTATAAAATTATAATTGTTCAGATTTTCAAAGATTCACTGACTGCTAATAAAAGTCGCTGCCTCCTAATAAAATATTCTTCTTCTAAATTATATTTATGACCTTAAAAAGTTAAATAGCAACATCTAAATTATTGCTCTAAAGCACACTTTTTCCATATTACCATTCTTTAGATTATAAGATTACAATTTTTCATATTTTCAAAGATTCACTTACTCCTACTAAAAGTCGCTGCCTCATAATAAAATATTACTCTTCTTAATTATATTTGTGACCTCAAAAACTTAAATAGTAACATCTGAGTTATTACTCTAAAGTACACCTTTTTCCATACTCTTTAGATTTTAGAGTTACACTTTTTCAAATTTTCAAAGTTTCACAATTCGCTGCCTACCAATAAATATTATTCTTCTTAACTGGGTTGGAGACCTTAAAAAGTTAAATACTAAAATCTAAATTATTGCTCTGAAGCACACCTTTTCCCATATTTAAAATTCAGCTTTTTCAGTTGCAGATTCAGTTTGCAGATTTCCAAAGATTCAGTGACTCCTAATAAAAGTCGCTGCCTCCTAATAAAATATTATTCTCCTGAATTATATTTGTGAGCTTAAAAAGTTAAAAAGTAACATCTAAATTATTGCTCTAAAACACACTTTTTCGCGTAAACTATTCTTTAGATTATAAAATTACACATTTTCAAGTTTTCAAAGATTCAAAATTCGATGCCTAGTAATAAAATATTATTCTTCTTAATTGGGTTGGAGACCTTAAACAGTTAAATAGTAACATCAAAGTTATTGCTGCTAAGAATTACACTTTTTCAGATTTTCAAAGATTCATAAGTCGCTGACTCCTAAAAAATATTATTTATATCTGAGTTGGGAACCATAAAATGTTAAATAGTAACTTCTAAATTATTGCTCTAAAGCACACCTTTTTCCATATTACTACTCTTTAGATTTTAGAATTACAGTTTTCCAGATTTTCAAAGATTCAAAATTTGCTGATTAGTAATAAAATAGTATTCTTCCTAATTATATTTGCGACCTTAAAAACTTAAATAGTAACATCTAAATTATTATTCTAAAGCATACTTTTTTCCGCATTACTATTCTTTAAATTATAAAATTACACTTTTTCAAATTTTCAAACATTCACAAGTCGCTGCCTTCTAATAGAATATTATGTTCCGTAACTGGGTTGGAGGCCTTAAAAAGTTAAATAGCGACATCTAAATTATTGCTCTAAAGCACACTTTCTCCCATATTACAATTTTTAGATTATAAAATTATAATTGTTCAGATTTTCAAAGATTCACTGACTGCTAATAAAAGTCGCTGCCTCCTAATAAAATGGTCTTCTTCTTAATTATATTTATGACCTTAAAAAGTAAAATAGTAACATCTAAATTATTGCTTTTCAGCACACTTTTTCCCATATTACTATACTTTAGATTTTAGAATTACACTTCTTCAGATTTCCAAAGATTCACAAGTCGCTGCCTTCTAATAGAATATTATTTTCCTTAACTACGTAGTTGGAGACTTTAAAAAGTTAAAATAAAATTCAGCTTTTTCTTTCTATATCTATTCTTTAGATTATAAAATTACCAGTTTTCAGATTTTCAAAGATTCACTGACTCATAATAAAAGTCGCTGCCTACTAATAAAATATTATTCCCCTGAATTATATTTCTGAGCTTAAAAAGTTGAAAAGTAACATCTAAATTATTGCTCTAAAACACACTTTTTCGCGTAAACTATTCTTTAGATTATAAAATTACACATTTTCAAATTTTCAAAGATTCAAAATTCGCTGCTTCCTAATAAAATATTATTCTTCTTAATTGGGTTGGAGACCTTAAAAAGTTAAATAGTAACATCTAAGTTATTGCTCTGAAGCACACTTTTTTTCATACTACCATTCTTTAGATTATAGAATTACAATTTTTGAGATTTTCAAAGATTCACTGACTCTTAATAAAATATGATTTTTGTTAATTATATTTGTGACCTTAAAAAGTTAAATAGTAACATCTAAATTATTGGCCTAAAGCACATTTTTTTCCATTTTACCATTCTTTAGATTATAGAATTACAATTTTTGGGATTTTCAAAGATTCACAAGTCGCTGCCACCATAAAATATTATTCTTCTTAATTGGGTTGGGGACCTTAAAATGTTAAATAGTAATATCTAAATTATTGCTCTAAATCACACTTTTCTCGATATTACAGTTCTTTAGATTATAGAATTACAGGTCTCCAGATGTTCAAAAATTCGAAATTTTAGGTTAAGCCCGATGCTACTTCTTGTCTGCAAAGTCTTTATCGAAATTTTTACCTAAAACCGTGCGATTTTGGGGCCAGTTCTACACAAAGGTTGTTTGTTTGTTGAATTGAAATTCAAAGTTCAAGTTAATAAAACCAAAATTATAAAACTTGGCCAGCAGCAAATCCGCAAAGCTCTGTTGAACGGGGAAAATTGATATTTTGTAGCAAGTCTTAGAAGAAATGCACGATGATGAACTCTAATTTGGCTAGTTTCAGCAGGATGGAGCAACATCACACATTGCCAAAATGATTACAGAGATATTTGCAGGATTTTTATGAGGAGCGTATAATAACTCTGGACTTCTTTCAATTAGGATGAGCTAAAAACAACATTTTCAGGAGCAGACTTCATAAGCTTGAGGAGCTGGGTGCAACAATAGAACAATGAGCTGGGTGCAACATCAAATGAACTCTCTCTCTCTCTATCTATCCAACTCCCCTTTAAACCTCCAAAGACTAGAAGAAAAAAACCAAAAAATTGCTACTGAACAAAAAGGGAAGAAACAAAAACTTACAACAACAAAGATAAAAGATACATGTGGAAGAATACAATAAGAATACAATACAGTTTCTATTTTTCTTTTTTCATGATTTTACATTCCATTAACTGTTGCTAAGAGTAGCTTTTTCAATTGCCCTGAAGATGCTGCTGAGACAGAAATGTTTAGACGCCAAGCGACACAGCAATATTTTTTTCTAAATGAACTGGGTAATACAGAATTAAACGTTTTTGTTTCGCCACTGAACTGTAGTCAGTTGTGCCAACTGTGTTTTTGGTTGCCTGACACTCACTATTTGTTGGGAGTTGGAAATTTACAACAAAAATATACTCGGAATGTAATTCGTAGAGCGAACAAAATAAGACTTTTAAAAATAACTTATTCCAAGAAGAACACAGTTTTTTATCGATATTATAAGGGTCTTAATTGTGATATTGGTTTATAATAATTAGAAAGCAATTAATTTAAACCCAGTAAGCATTTCATGGCAATTTTAATATACCATAACCATACTCCCCTTGCAACTATTTTTTGTTATTTTAACATTGTATTGGAAAATAACACTAGAAATCTACAGTTAGTTTCCTATAGATGTATTGCTTACAAACACGTCAAGTCCGAAAACATCAAAGTCAAAGGAAAATTCAATTTCTTTTTTATGGACAGCTTCACGAATTGAAAACCCTCAAAGCGCATCCTGTGTAATATTTGCAAAAATATGATGGCAGGATATTTTCTAAAGGAACAGCATATTTTCCATAAAGGCCTGGAAAGCAGTTACTTTTTCCTGGAGTTCTCGCTCCGTCTGGAGGGGCAATAAACTCCCCCCCGCTCCCTTTTTCACCCCCTCTCCGGTGAAGGAAAACGGGTAAGGGAGTGGAAATTGGATGAGAAATGCTCATCTGTCGAAATTGTAATGTGGGACTTGCTGAAGTAGTAGACGAATTGAATACTGGATGGTTGGTTGAATCTTGCTGGATTTCATAAAAGTGCATTTAAGATAACTCAAAGGCAACTAATTAATTTGGCGAAAGTTCTAGTCACTTCCAAATTACTAAAAAACACACTTATTCAAACTAATACTGTAGCTAATCTTTCTTTTTGTTCAAGAATTTAGTATAAGGCAGGAATTGTAAGTGGTATTCATTAATACTTTTCCAGGTTTCTAATTTGGTATTTGATCATATTCACATTCTTCCCTTTTCTCTGCGTCCCTTAACGTCAATTAGGTTAATGAGATATCGAAATTCGAAGGTGGTAGGTGAAATAAAAAATAAAATTTGAGGTATGCAAAGGCTTTGGTTCGCTAGCCGTACATTTGCATTAATGAAAAGCACAAACAGGTCGATGCGTTATTTGATTATTCAACATGGCGAGCGTGGGCAGAAAATACATTTTTGGTGATTGGCAGTCGATATGGTAACGTTGATAAAAAATCGTCGCTCAATTGATCAAAGCGTTCGTTGAAGCTGTTCGTTTGCAAAGTATGTTTATACATACGTATGGGCGAAATTTGCTTGTTTTTGCATTTCAATTAAGCAATTAAAAACTGCCCTATAGTATCTGTAGGTTTCATAATTTCCTAAAAGTCTTCCTGTTAATTCCCAAAAGCGGTCCTGGGAAAACTCGTGACATGATTAAGGATGTGGCGATGGAAATAATCGATATGACGAGGTCTGCGCATGTTTATGGGTTTTGTTTGGAATTTTTCTTTCGAGTTTAAACTTCCAAAATTCAAAGGAAAATATGGCTCTTTGGTGACTACTTTTTCTGATGGAAACAGTAAAAATAACGGGTCGTCATCTGAATTTCCCAGCCCACTATGACGCACCAGCAACATGTTTCGTTTATCACGTTTCATCTACGAAACAAATGACGGCGACGTCCTACAAGAGGGACGATGTCAAGATAAGGTATCGATTTAAATGTAAAAAAGGGGGGAAATGTTACACTGCCGGAAAGTGAAGTTGATGGAGTGAAAGAAAATAGCTAAAGTAGGTTATTGTGGGCAAAATCTTAAGATACAATCTTTTTGCATCCTGAAGTGACCAATTAAGACGGGAGTTACCAACGGGAACGACACTTGAGCACTGTCTGCAATTATCTTGGGAGTACCATTATTGTGGGTTTAAGTGTTATTGTTCTAATCTGCAAATGAAACAACTTTTTTGTGTAATTATTTTAATCCTTTCAGTTTTTCTTTAATCATTTGTCCAAAATAGTGTCAATAATTTTGTAACAAGTAATATGATCGGTTTTCCAATTCCGTTCTAACATTTTCTAACGTTTGCTTTGCTACGGATTTAAACCCTTAGTGAGTCTAAGTCATAGAGTTTCTAATTAGCAAATGCCGAAATTTACAACCCCGGCAGTCAAAAATGATTCCTAATTTTGTAGAACTACCCTCACAGGCTTATTGTCTGGCAACGCTGGATCAATACTAATATCTATTCTGCATACAAAGATACATTATCATATCGGATGCATGCAGAATGACTTCCGGGCCGTATCATTAACGCTGCATTGATTGAAAACGCGTTGTAAATTGCAATCGTGGCATTTACTATGATTAGGCTACAATATAATTGTGGCGATGCTTATATGCAGAGCAAAGTATGTAAATCTGTATTATATCACGGATAAAACTACCAGTCTAAAGCTATTTTCTCCAATATTTCTGAAAAGCAGCAAAGCACTATATTTTTATAGTATAGTTAAAATAGTTTTATCCCTAACATAAAAGATTAATTAATTCATACCAGTTAGCATTACAATGATACTATAATGTAGAACATTACTAATGTTTCATGAATGGTGATTATTCCTATTCTATTATTCACTCAAAAATTTCGGTACGTGGTCAATGCAAAACACACAAAAACACAACAAACAAGTACAAAACAACAGTAATAGCAACAATGGCAACAAACAATAACGACAACAGAGCAACATAGATCATACCTCCATATAACAGACTGTTCCGCCGACCTTGCCTTCGTGATAAGTAATGTTTTTTCCCCATTTCTGTATAAGAAGAGAGAAAAAGAGTTAGTACAAGTATAATAGACAAGAAAGTAATGAATACAGTTGTAAGAAAAAATGTTCGAAATGCGAGGTGTAATAAGGTGAAGTTAGGAAAGTAACAGTAGTTCATTAGTAGGTACCTAAAGGATGTGTGGCGAGTGAGGTTCAACCCTTTACCTGTCAGTTGAGACCATTTTGGCCACTCGCCAGATTTATAATGTGTATTCCATTAACGACCCGGGGCATTTGGGTGTCCATTAATAATTGACCCTATCTCGCAGTCTCACGATATTGGAAGATAATTAACTTTGAGCTATGTTGATGTTCAGGAGGGCACAACTAATTTTTGTTACAGTGTTGACACTTTGCCAATTTAATTATACTATTCATGTAATGTCATCGGATACTCTTCAAAACTCAATCAGAACAGTAAATGCATTTACTTCAGTTATTAAAATGCCATGTTAAATTAAGTCATTAAGACTGAATTAATTTACGATCGTTGTTATGCTTTTGTGGGAAAAAATGCATAAACAGCAGCAACAGGTTCGTTTGAAACGCGAAACTAACACGAACTCGTTTAAAAATTAATGGACACCTCGCACGGAAAAAATATTCCATTATTCCAGCAAAATTGTTAATGTAACCGTTGAAATTTGCACTGTATCAAACTTTTCATGCATTCATAGTAGGCTTTGTACACAGAGTTGATGAGATTGAAAGTGATTTCAATGTTTAATGAAATTCAAATTGAGTTTACCTATCAAATATTAAAATTTGATAGGTACATTTTTTTCAGTGACACGCTTTTGCGTCTATAAATAAACTCACTATATAATCTTTGAATAGTAACATTGAAGAAAAAAAATTCGTGTGCTCTAAGGTATTGCAAGCGGAAGTAAAGCCGAGATCGTAGCAGTTTCGCTATTCATCCCTCGCTACTAATTATTAATGTTTCTTGGGGCAACCGCGCAGCGAAATCCACCCTCCAACTTACTGCGACTAAGGGAAAACCGGTACCTTTCTGGGATCTCCAGGGTTTCCGCCCGGGGAACTTTATTACACATTTAAGGCAACAGTTTAGCTTCCAATTAGTTAATACGACTCTGGTGTCGCCGCAATCAAAGATTTAGGCACACTGCTCTTTTCTTCCACAAAAGAAATCATCCACGTTGGCTTACGTTTTCTTTCTTTTAAAAACTCCAAGTATTCCAATCGTACAACACCCGTTATTGAGGTAATCGAAACATTGAAACATCATAAAATATTTTTAAAAAACTTTGGTTTTCTCTCATATGTCAACAACCACATTGGTATATTATGATGTATCACTTTCTATGCTTGTCATACAACATACTGCAGGCCTGTAGGTACCGTTACTAATGCACTTACGTGGTAGCATGGTTATCAATAATTAACAATAACACGATTATTAATTTTGCGTGCCTACCATTTTAATATCAAAATAGACATGAAGTTTCAAACTCAAGAGAGAGAGGGAGAGAGAGCAGGAAGACAGGGGGAAGGGAGGGAGAAAGAGAGAAAGAGAGCGATATGTTTATATACAGTGGTCCAATACTGTGACCCCCTTAAAATATTTTCCGATATACAAGATGTTTCATTTGTCCAAAACAACATACAACTTGCCTTTTTTGCTATTGCATTTTTGTATCTTCTCTGAATTCTTAATCACTTTTCAAATCTCATTAAGTCCTATAGCGCCTAAAATTGCTTGTTGGGGAGCTATTGATGATTTAAAAATCTCTTTAAAAACGTTAAAAGTCTCGATATAATATATATCGAGATAGTATATCTCGATTAAAAACGATAAATGTTAAAAAATATAATGAATTGTAACAACATAAAATAAATACCCTCAAATTAATTAGGGATAATAGGAGGTGGGTGGTAAACTTGTCATTAGTGGGGATCCCAGAGGACGTTCTGTCGTCTTATTTATCAATTATAGTAATATTAACATTAGACGTGTCCTCATGAAGGTTGAAGGTGTCATAAAACAGTGTAATATTAATGAATTATATTTACAACGGATCTGGTCCTACATGGTTGAACAGACACTTGTTGGGTTTATGTAAGAAAACTAAAATCTTTCTTAGAGAACGTCCTAAGCTTGTAGTTACCTAAGCTTGTAGTTATAATCTTATAACGCTCACTAAAAAAATGTTTTTATTGTAACATCATATGTATATTGTTAAAATCACAAAAGAGTAACATTATTTGTCCCTTTCCCAAGAGGCCCCCTCAAGTTTCTATTTGCGTTGTCAGCACAAACTGCTGCGACTTTACTAGCTAAATTATTTTTTTTTTAAATTTCAATGATTGAATTTGCAATTATTTCAGAATTTTCCCCTGCAAGTGATACAAAATCTAAAAGTTTTATTTGTGGTCCTAGTTTGTAATAAAAAAAAACGAATTAAGTAGGAAATAATTTAATATTTTTATGATTTGATGAAATATTGTTAAAAAATATTATAGTATTATTATTATTATCTATATATTGTTATTATTATATTTTTTAAAGTTATCGAAAGTTGCTCATTTGCATAAGGTGCAAATATATGTTTTATAATCGCTTCACGTTTTGTAGTAAGTAAACTTTGGCACAAATAAAATACGTATACGTTTAGAAGTGCAGTCCATGGATCGAAAGGTTTGATTATGTATTATTGTATGGTAGGCAACTACTGCTTCAGCTATGACTAAAACTGTTTACTTTATCTCCACATTCTACTTTACGAAAATAACTGCTTAATTTTGTTGAGGACGCTGACGTAAATAATGATTTCTTGAGTTTATCTGATGCAACATGTATCGTAATGCCACTTCTACCCCCCGAGCCAATCGTAAAATCAGTGTGACAAACCTCACAGAAAACATTATTTTTAGTTTCGCTCTTTTTTAAAAAAGGAAATTCTTTTTCTAATTCCAGTGCAAAAGTACAGAGTCGTTTCTTTGACATGGATATGGAAAATTAATTAATTAAGTATTACAAATTTTATATTCTAGTTAGCAGGAAGTTATCGCAATTCAATTAGCAGAATGTAACGTAACAATACCGGATATGTCTCTTGTATGCAAAGTACAAGCCAGAATTGTTCAAACTTTATAACAATAATCAATTGTTAGTAAATAATAATATTTACAACATTTTAGGAGAATAATGTAGCAAATTGTAGCAAACGAGATTATTTAATAAACATAATCTCTCATTTATTTGTTAAGTTATATACATAAATAGAGGAATCAGTTGTCACATTGTCCGACGTGGGACACTTTGGGGGACAGTTTTTAAGGTGGGACAAACTATTCAAATGGGGGGCAGTCCCACCTAATGTGGGACGTCTGGTCACTTTACTTATGACCCTACTGTTTCATATCTTTACTCCCTACCTAAGCTACACAAAAAATATGTCCCTATTCGCCCAATTACCGCTTATTACACTTTCCCAGTTTTCCTACTAACTAAGATTTTCCTAAATATCTTTCAGACTATAAATGTTACAGACTATGTTAGACTGTAAAATTGTATCCCCCAAGTATTCAGTTTTATACCCAAGTATACCCCCCTCAAAGATTCACTCATGATATCCTTCGGCATTACTAATGTCTATTCCAATGTTCCAATGATCAATTCAATAATTCTACTACAATAACAATAATAACATATAATGAATAACCAAAACCTTCATAAGAAATACATCGCCAAACGAATAATGTACCGTAGAAATAAATATTCCCGTACCATACGGCAAGTGCGCCACATCCCATCCTAACGTATACGTATATTAAAGCACGCCCATTATATCTCGTCGACATGTAGGCGTGGCCACTATTAGATGTGCGCGCAAGTTTTGCGCGAGCATTGCCACGGCTTTATTATTGAGTTGGTTAGCACAGAGAGCAGACGTGATCTATTTCCAGTGAACATAATTAAAAGAAATGGGTGTGTACACCGCCGAAGAAAAATTGCAACTTATCAAGTGGTATTACTGTGGGAGGTCTGCAAGCGATTGTCACGATTTATTCGTACAATCTTTTGCAGGAAGGCCGGCTCATGCCAGACAAACTGTTACCAGACTTATTCAGAAGTTTGAGAAAAGTTTTTGTCTAAAGAAGTGTACCAAATGCCACTTAAGGGAGCTCTCACCTGGAAAAGTCGAAGAGAAAGTAAGAAGGGACGAAATGATTTGTGCCGCTGTGGAAGCAGACAGCACAAAATCATCCAAACAGGTTGGCGGGGA
>JAWQRJ010004854.1:0-10707 GCA_033557515.1 Diorygopyx duplodentatus
GAGAGAAAGACTGAAACCATGCAACTTTTATTTGAAACTTTTTTACCTAAAAGGATTAGAAATCATAGATGTCCAGGCCACAAACTATATCTAACAGCCGGACAGACGGACATACGGACAGACGGACAGACCAATGGTCAAAAATGGTACCATTTGTCTTAGAATACCATAATTCATCAAGATATATCAAAATCTCACCATCAAAATTTTGAACCGAATGCATTACTTTCTCTTTATACTTTTGGGTAAGAGAAAGTAAAAATAATACTAAAATGGTATAGAACTTCAGGAATCTATTTTCAATCGGTTTACTTACCATTTCTACAAACTGGTTACCTATATACTTATTGGTATATTTACAATCCACAAGGGCGCCCTACAAAAACGTTTTTATTACGTTTATTGTTAGAAAGAGAAAAGTTTTGCTTGTTCAGAGATTTTTTTATAACGTTAACCAGTAGTAAGAAACAGTAAATTAAGACCTTTCGTCTTTTAGTCCGCAACAAATGGGAAAGACGACTATGAACCACTTGTTACCAAAGACGATGATAGCTCTGATGAAGAAGGGGAATATCAGCCAATACGGTTACCTCTATATGCAAATACAGGTAATAGTATATACTTTTTACTTAAACAATATCTTATTTGGTATTAAATTTCAGAAAGTTTTCTGAAGTCGTATCGCAATAAATCACAACAATTTCCTCAGAACGAAAGACTGAAAACAGAACATGATGCTAAGTGTAACGGGTTTAATGAAAATACGAAACGTAAAGTGTTTTTTTCTTAGTATACCTCAAGTTTTAAAATAATTTTTTTTAGCTGATGTGAAAGTTGTAAATTCGGTGAACGATCCATTTGGGCCAACGAGGTTTAAATTCTACGATGATGAACATCCCTGCCTGTCATTGATGAAAGTAATTAAACCAATTTTTTTTTGTATGTAATAATTATAAAAAAATATTTTTAGTTACCCAATTCTCTACCCGGGAAAGGTTTTGATGAAAATGATAAGAAAGTGGATTATAACTTATCACATATGGTAGAAGGTAAAATTGGAACAATAAGAGTACGACAGTCTGGAAAAACTGAAGTTCACATTGGAAATATGGCTTATGTACTAGAAACTGTTGCGGATAATAGTTTTAAAGAAGTAAGTATTAAATTATTTACTTTGCCTGTTAATATTAATTAAATAAATTTGATTTATTGTTAATTTCAGCAATTAGTTTATGTTCCCGAAAATTTAAAGCTGTCGGTTGGACAAGACATGTCAACGTTAGGAAATCTTAATGAGAAATACTTATTGCTGCCATGTTGGAAAGATTTATTTGAACGTAAAAGCAGTTTTCCACAACACAAACCTAAAACTGCTGTTAAAAAATAGTTATACGTCTTATTATATTCGTTATATCTAAATACTATTTTACGTAAGATATTATTATTGTATTTATTGTATTATGATAATACAGTTTTGATTTTGAAGAAAGATTCTTTTTTCATTTTTTTTTCAAATGTATATATACTTTATACAGAGATAAATATATTTGTATAATTTTTCTTTTTGTGGTTTATTCTCTTACTTTCACACTTCTGCTTTTGTTAATAAAGTTTTTAAATCGTTAAATTCCTAACAATAACAGTAAACTCACACGACTTTCTCTACACGGAACATGTTGGTATTTCTTACACATTCTGTATAGTTTTAGGGCACATTCATAAATTATAGCTGGTGACAAAACATCCCGCTATAATTTAGAAGGATATTTATTTATTTTTACTCACAAAAATAAGTTTCCATTTTATCTTTATTACTTAATCCATTTGTTTACTCAAAATTATTTCAACCCTTCCCCCACCACTTCCATGACTGGATACTTTTTAATATATCATTACACCACCAGAGGTCGGATTGGTTAGTTTGAAATACATACATCACATAGGCCGTCAGGCTTATTTTCCTTCTACAACTTAAGTTCGTTTGTACGTTATTGTCGGTGTTAGAAGTTGATCGAATCGACCGTTTTAATTTCTCGACTTTAATGCGTGTGCTGTGCCAGTTTTTGAAATCTAGGTCTCGCCCACTGTAGATTTTCAAAAAAAAGTAAGGTTAAGTAAACTCTAACATTACAGGAATTTACTTAGAAGTGTCGCATCATTCCGACAGGTTAGAAATATGAGTTTCAAATACCCGCAGGCGAGAGTCGATAATACCGTCAAAGACATCTACCATGGAATAGAGGTATATATTAAAGTTTCCTACTTGCCGAGTGCTAAAACATACGTTTAGGTGGGAGACCATTTCCGATGGCTCGAGGATCCCGATTCGGACGAGACGAAGCAATTCGTCGATGCGCAGAATGCCGTCACCAGACCGTACATCGACAGCTACCCGTTAAAAGACAAGATCAACAAGAAACTCACCGATTTATGGAACTTCCCGAAGTACTCTCCGCCATACAAACACGGAGCTAAATATTTCCAATTTCGCAATACCGGTCTGCAAAACCAAAGTGTCGTCTACATGCAAGACAATCTGGATAGCGAACTTAAACTATTTTTGGATCCCAATTTGCTGTCGGAAGATGGTACCATTGCTTTATCGGACGCAAGATTTTCCGAAGATGGGAATTATTTCGCTTATGGACTGAGCACGAATGGATCTGATTGGTTAGAAATAAAATTCAGAGATGTAGAGACGGGTATGTCACATTTATTTATTTTTTAATTTAATAATAATTTAAGGTATTTTTGAACACTAACACTTTAGCAGATTATGTTATCTGTGATAACTTAATCTAAAAAACTGTTTGAATTATTGTTGTATCAACTTTGTTATTCCAGAACAATAAGCACAAGATTAGTATGAACCTAGTATTTAGATTATACAGTATCATATGTTAATGATTGAATAGAACTTCCGACTCGTCCATCTGTTGGAACAGTCAATGTTAATTTTGAAGATGAAACAAATCGAAATTTAACACTCGACAAAGTCAGGTTGTTAGGTTGCTAGGGGCAGTATAATATCGATCAAAAATTCTGTTTTGTTCATCAAATTTTCAATTAACGGTCATCATCTAAAAGTATGAATGACACTGTTATTTTCTGTTGTTTTTTTTTTTTAGGGAAAGACTTTGAAGAAGTCTTGAAAAAGGTGAAATTCACAAGCATGACATGGATGCATGATAATAAAGCATTTTTTTATTGTGTAAGTTACCCAAACAGTTTTAAAAATAACTAGGATGCTAAAACTTTGATAAAAAAAAAGTTAATAAAAAAGTTTTATTGTTCAGTTTAAGTGGAACTTTTTTAATGGTTTAACACTATTATGACATAATTCTATTACTTTTGTTTAAAGGCGTACTTAGATCAACAGGGTAAATCTGATGGCTCGGAAACGGATAGTAATGAAAAACAAAAGTTGTACTTCCATAAATTAGGAACTGATCAGTCGGAAGATGTAGTTGTTGTTCAATTTGATGATCCTCAATTGAGAATGTAAGAAAATGAACTTTGTGTTAATAAAATTTAATAATTAGATCATTTAATTGTTTTAGTGGTGCACGTGTCAGTAATTGCGGAAAATATTTGATCGTAACTCCAATTAAAGGAAGCAAAAATAACTTATTATATTTTGCCAAGTTAGATGATGCTAACAACATTACAGGAGAACTTGAACTCTATCCTGTCGTTACGGAATTCGAATATGATATTGAGGTATTGTTGTCGTTTATTATCGTTTAACATTGCTCTTGTAATATGTTTTTTTTTTAGTACGTTGCCAATACTGGCTCAATATTTGTATTCCGCACCAATCGAGATAGCCACAACTATAAGTTAATGGTGATCGATTTTGACAATTTAGATGAGGAATGGACGGATTTGATACCCGGTCACCCGAAAGACGTGTTAGACTGGGCAAAACCAGTTAATAACGATCAGTTGGTTTTGTGTTACCTACGTGACGTTAAGGTAGAACAAAAAATTATTAATCGATTCTTAATAATTAATCTAATTAATTTACAGAATGTTATGTCGCTGCATAAATTGGGTACTGGTGAGAAAATTTACGATTTCCCACTTGACGTAGGCACCATAACTTCTTGCTCGGAAAAACATGATTCACCGGATATGTTCTACAGTTTCAGTTCGTTCTTGACACCAAATATTATTTATAGAATCGATTTAAATAAGCAACCACTAAAACCTGAGGTAAAAAAATAAGTGAGATTTTAATGATTCAATTTTTGGCCTGTCCGCCCGTCCGTCCGTGTGTCCGTCCGTCCGTCCGTCCGTCCGTCCGTCTGTCGTTTCTTCTAGAAATATTTTCATATGTACAGAGTGTCTTTCTTTTCTTTTTAGGTGTTCTATGAAACAGCAATAGGTGATTTTGACCCAAAAGACTTTGAATGCAAACAAGTTTTCTATGCAAGTAAAGATGGCACGGAAGTCCCAATGTTTATAGTTAATAAAAAGGTATGTTGATTTATGTTTAAAACGTAATTTTATATTATTTTCACTTTTTTTACGAAGGGAGTAGTTTGCGATGGAACTAATCCCTGTCTGCTTTACGGATACGGTGGTTTCAATATAACCCTGACTCCGTCATTTTCTGTGACTCGCCTCACATTTATGGACTGCTTTAAAGGAGTATTCGCATTAGCAAATATCCGCGGAGGAGGGTTTGTTTCTATACTTCTTAATTCTTGAAAAGTTTAAAAAAGTTTTTCATTTTTTTAAAAATCTTTAAATTTTCATTTTCTTAGAGAGTACGGTGATGAATGGCACGATGGTGGTCGTTTTTCTAACAAACAAAACTGTTTTGATGATTTCCAATACGCTGCGAAATACCTGGTAACCAAAAAATACACCAGCAAAGAAAAACTGGTTATACAAGGCGGTTCGAACGGCGGTTTATTAGTTGCCGCATGCATTAACCAAGCTCCAACCCTATTTGGAGCTGCTATTTGCCAAGTCGGGTTAGGAAAAAATGTTTAATTCAAATTTATTATTATCTAAAAAAAAATCTTTCTAGCGTTTTAGATATGTTACGTTACCATAAGTTCACAATAGGTTATGCCTGGCGAACGGATTACGGTTGTTCAGACGACGAGGAAGAATTCGGGTATTTATTCCAGTATTCTCCGTTGCATAACGTAAGGATTCCGCCTAGTGGGGCGCAGTACCCCGCCACGTTATTACTGACGGCAGATCACGACGATCGCGTCGTCCCGTTGCATTCCTTAAAGTTCATCGCCGAAATCCAGCGGAAAATTGGGACTTTGCCGCAGCAGAAGAAGCCGATTATGATCAGAGTTGAGACTAGGGCCGGTCACGGAGCTGGAAAACCAACAGCAAAAATTGTAAGAAACTATGCTATTTTACATTCACTTTTAATGTTATCTAGTAATCTGGTACAGATAACAGATTATCTATTATATAGAATATTGCGATATACCCAAACTTATCTTAGACCAAACGATGGACCATTTGAAAAAAAAACTAAAAGTAGTCGCTAGAATGATATATGTACTGAAATTTACACCGAAAATTCACATAACCTAACATTTAAATTTGTTTCGAATTTGGTTATATTTTAGAAATGTGATTGTTATTAACCTCATGTAACGTTAATTTAGTAAATTTTAACTCAAGTGAAGGCTTCAGGTCCAGGATGATAGCGCCGCGGAAATCTGTTTCTGTAAAGCTGGACTGCCCGACGCGAACTTTCACCTGCTGCTCCATACACAATTATCATGTCTACTAATTCCTTGTTATCGAGATGAGTCATCTTAAAGCACTGCGCACTACACCTAGAGAACTAGACTAACAGAGAACTCGCGACTGCCCTAAGACAACAAGTTTTTCGGAGATCACTGAGTGACAACTGAGTCAACAGTTCTCAAACGATTTTGGACGAAATTTCAAAAAATCATATCTCCCTTATCTTAATACTTTTATTAAAATTTCTTTCGAAAGTTTGTCGTATAGGTTGCGTTACACCCTGTATATAATAATTAATTGTGGTATATTTGTTACAGATTGACGAAGTTACCGATATACTATGTTTTGTCGCCAAGTCACTAAACTTACACTGCCAAATAACATGTAAGTCTAATTAATATAGTAACCTATGTTAATGTTTTTTTTAATATAATTTGTGTTTGTTGTAATTCGATACTTCTGTACTACGGATAGTAGTTATTAAACTTTTGCAAATAACATAGAAAGTTTTTATTAACCTATAATATTCTTTTAAGGCTTTTAATTTCTTTTGGAATTTTAAAGAAAGCGAGCAATAATTGGGCGAGACTTTTCAACTTCTTCAGGGTTACAAATAGGGAAGAACGTTTCAAATCAAAAGTGAGGTTATAATCACAAAAATGTATTTAATAATTTTCAAAGCACACTTAGTTAATAATTTTCAGTGTTAATTTTAAATGAAAAATAATACAATTCGATATAATTTTATTTTATTAATAATTAAAGTCAAGTACAAAATTAAATTAATAATAATTAATAATTTACTTACTTGGTAACAAATACGTAAACTAAAATTTAAAAATAAGAATATTTTTAAATACACATGTACAGTATATATCAGCCTTGCAGGAGAATATTGTAAATAAACGAAGACATGATTTTAAAGATGAACGTTTATTGATTTTTGTGAAGGGAAGAGATGTCGAAGTACGATTCTTGAAATGAATTCGATTGAGTATAGTTCTAGTGATGCGTTATACGTTAACAGATTGTCGTAGGTCGTATATGTAATAATTTATATAAAAATAAAATAAAAATTTGTTCTGGTTCGTTAAGAAATGACAATAGTTACTCAGTCAACTTATGCTCTACAAATTGTTTACACTGATTATTTGATTTATCCAGCCTATAAAAGCGGAAACTTTTACGTACACTCCTGGTACGTTTTCTCTGCCGCAACCAAAACCCCACGAAACCAAGCCTGCTAATTCATAAAAACCATCATCTTGACATACAAGTGGTCCTCCGCCATCACCCTAAGAGAAATAAAACAAGTTAAAACACTCGAATAGTACATTTAAACAAAACTTACCTGACAGGCATCATTACCCTCTTCCCCTCCTGCACAAAAACTACTAGCAGGAAGTATGAATATTTTCTCCGTTACCGCATTCACCTTCCTTATACATTCCGTATCGCTAACTATTGGAATTTCCGCTTCTCTTACTTTCAGAGGAATCGGACCAGCTAAATTCAAAACTATTAAATAACATACAAACAGTCACATAAAATATTACCTTCTCCCATATAACCATACCCAGTAACGGTACACCTTTTCCCCGCCTTATGACTCACTCCCCTTGCGGGAAGACAAACCAGACAGACACCTTCCTTTAATTCTGCTTGTCCGTGAAGTTTTAGCAAAGCTATATCGTTGTCCAACGTTTGACTGTTATGGTTGTGATGGATGTACGTCGTGGCCACTCTTAGAGTTTGGGCACCTGAACTTCCGTACTTTCTTGTTAGATCATGGTCGCCTACTCTTACATAAATGGCATCTCCGGAACGTACAATACTGTAGAGTGAATAACAAAAAATTAAATTACTTTTTTACGCAAGGTTTAAGATTCCCCATGAGGCTGTTTGTGTTTTTTTTGTACTTTTTTGTTCAACCGGAAAATACTCAGTCCCCTGGCCATATTGTTCCGATTGTTCAATTATTTTTCTACAATGTTTAAGATCCCCTATGAAGCTGTTTATGTTTTTTGTAGCATTTTTTGTGTTAAATACGAAATTTCAAGCACTTATTCTTTAATTGTTTTATGAAAATCTCAGTTCTCTGGGAAATATTCTCAGCCCCTGGCCATATTGTTTAATTATTTTTCTACAATTAATGTTTAAGATTCCCTATGAAGCTGTTTATATTTTTTTGTAGCATTTTTTATGTTAAATACGAAATTTCAAGCACTTATTCTTTAATTGTTTTATGAAAATCTCAGTTCACTGGAAATATTCTCAGTCCCCTGGTCATATTATTCAGATTGTTTAATTATTTTTCTACAATGTTTAAGATTCTCTATTAAGCTGTTTATGTTTTTTTTTAGTATTTTCTGTGTTAAATACAAAATTTCAAACACTTATTCTTTAATTGTTTTATGAAAATCTCAGTTCACTGGAAATATTCTCAGTCCCCTGGTCATATTGTTCAGATTGTTTAATTATTTTTCTACAATAATGTTTGATTCCCTATGAAACTAATCATTACTTATAATCAATTTTAGTTTAACAATCTAGTTTGTATATTTTTATGTAATAGGTATATTTTATGATTATACTTACTTGGTAACACAATGTGCAGCTGTTAAGACCCATTGTGTTCCAATCAAAGCTGCTCCACACAGGTACTGGTTAAGAGAGTTAATGAGGGCAACTTGCCAACACCATTCGCCAGGTTGACCATCTTCACCACCTACCACTCTGGCTACTCTAGAAGTTCCTTTGACACCACAAACGTATTTGCTATAAATAGCTGGTTTTTGCGTATTTGGAGGCATTTTATTAATTGGTTCTAAAGCAACTGAAAGAAGGATTAGTGACTTGTAAACATTTAACAGAATCGCTTCTTACTTATAGTAGTAGATTCGTTGATATTTTGCCAAACAGTTGTATTCGGAATTGATTGATATACAGGTGTAGTAACTTTCGGTGCAATCTCCTCTTCTTTATGTCCCAACGCATCTCTTATGGCAGATTTTTGAGCACAGCATTGAGTGCCGGATACTCGGCATTTGAAAATGTCAGTAATCTCGGCGTTCCCTTAAACACCCATTTTTTTATTCGTGTATTCCCATAAAAATTATACTTACTGAAACAGGTAAAACTTAAGTACGAGAATATGCAAGAACCAGGACATTCAGGTCTCGGGTCGATGGTTGTTGTCGTCTTCAGAATTTGTGGTTTTGGACTTGGTCTAGGAGTTGTCGTTACCTTCGTATTATCGCAACAAACATAACCTTTCTGACAAGAGGTGTGAGGTATGATTAAAGCCGGTTTTTTGCAAAAAGCCGCTAGGACGTTTAGCAAACAGGTTCCTGGACATTTCGGATCCGTCACCTTTGGAACTGGGGTTGTTGTTGAAAGCGTTGGCTTTTCCTGATGATTATCTTCAAGCTATCAAAATAAAACTGTACAAAACTCCTAGTAAACAATTATTCAGAAAATTTAATCAACAATAATTCCGAAATATGTGACCTTTTTGAACTTTTCAAGTAAACTTACGAGCGAAGTCATACAGCAACTTCCTTCATCTGGACAATCAGCATCCGGATCTACATCATCGCAAAGTAAAGCAAAGAAAGCACTAACGCATTCCCCCTTGCATTGTTTCTTTGGTGCTTTGGAAGGTTTGAAAGACGGTTTCGTCATGTGATTTGTCGTTGCTTGAGTTTTGTACTTGAGCGTTGGTTCTGGTGTCGTAAGCACCACTTGAGGTTTTGGCGTGGTCCGTTCATTGTTGTACGTGTAATTGGTTCTTGTCTTATTTGGAATGATCACATTTGGAGGAATTTGGTTCTTTAAGGTATCCAAAGAGACACAACATCTCGCTTCTGGACTACATAAGTCCTCTGTCGTAATTATGGCTTCGCAGTAATCTGCCATGGATCTCGTAACGCAAACACCCTGTTTCTCTGTACATTTTTTTGCTGAAACCATAACGAATATTTTGCTGAAATACTAAACAACGAAAAAGTATACGTACTCTTATCTTGATCTTGAGTTTTCGTTGTTCCCTCTGATGTACTCGAAGGCCTTGATGTTGTTGTGGTAGTCGTAGTGGTGGATAAGACCAATTTTTCAGTCGTTGTAGTTTTGGCAGTCGTCGAAGTTGTTGTTTCTACTTTTTCAGTGGCGTTCACAGGTTGCTCTATGCAACATTTCGTCGAACCTGGGCACTGCGTGTCTTCGATTACATCGTTGCATATGAGAGTCGCTAACGTGTGCACACAGACGCCGGGGCAATCTTTGGAATTTGCTGTATTTGTTAGTGTATCCAAAAGACCTACAGAAAAACAAAACTACCCTTTTAAAGTTATGGAAAAATTATTCCAAGTACAAAGAAATAAGTGTCGAAGGAGAGTGAAACTAGAAAGAAAGAAAATGAAGAAATCAAGAGACAACTGAACGACATGAAAAACCATGTTCATCCATGACCATCTGGATATTGATGTGCAAGTGGAAACAGCACACATGTTTGGACCAGTGACATGTTTGATAGAGTTGGTAGGGATACAGGATAGAGTGAGAGTTATGGAAAATAAAGACAAGTTAAGAAATCTCACAAATAAACGTAACGTGTGGAATAATAAATTTCCATTTGCAGTTGGCGCTGAAATTCAAATGTCTGTCTCGCATACCTTTGCAATTTGCTGTCACTTGTGAATGTCAGAAATAAAACCTAACCTATAAAGAATAAAGACAACTTTTATAATGAAAATATTTAGTTGTTTAATCACATGTTGCAACAGTTCTGGAAAATTGTTTATTTCTTCACATTTGGTAGTGATTCGTTCGGTAAGCTCTTGCAAATTATTAATGGGAATTTTGAAAATACTGTTTTTAAGATGGGGCCATAAGAAAAAGTCAAGTGGGGTTAGGTCGCAAGATCTCGGAGGCCATGGGTTTGCTGTATTTCGGCTAATTAATCGATGGTCATAAAACTCT
>JAWQRJ010004855.1:0-10706 GCA_033557515.1 Diorygopyx duplodentatus
GACTTATAATATTAAAATTATCACCCTGTCTCCACTTCCTCCCCTTTTTTAACTCGGTTTTCTTTAAAAAAATTTTTTTTTTACAACACCCCCCCCCCCCCCAAATGGCCAAAAAAGTAAAATCAGGTGATCTAGCTGGCTACCTGATAGGCATGTCTTTCCCCACCCATTGCTATCCAAATTTGATGTTGAGGCACTCCCCGACAATTTTATCGTTACATGCTGGGCAGCGTCGAGTTGGAAAAATAGGTTTCCTCTTTATCGCAATGGCAAATTATCAATGAGAGTTATAATATGTCTTCCTAGAGTATCCGAGTAGGTTTGCGAGCTTTAATTTCGTTCATCTATTTCATATGTATTATATTGCCCAACCCACCCACCGAAACATTAAACACAAATCTTTCTTGGTACAACCTGTTTACAACCTGGATTTTGATCATCCCAGGTATGATATTATGACAGTTAAATGTCCCGTCACTAATTATTGGTACCTCGTCGGTCCAGACGATTTGACTAAAAATAACTTATTATCATATAAGATACCAAAATACCAGTTACAAAAATTTGTTCTTCTTTCTGCATCTTCAGGTTGCAAAAGTTGGGTTCTCGTACTTAGGCACGTAGGCTATTTTTACATAACCCCAAAAAATGTGGTTTTCACCTTGGAGCCTTTTGAAAAACTGAGATTATACAGTAAAATGTTGGTAAATTAAAAATATCCTAACAGAAAAATTGCTTGCCTTACTCAATAACGTCCAACCACTATTGTGTGATTAATGAACATCAAAAACTCCTCAATCATTTATTCGTTCAAAATTTAATGTTCCACCGAGCGACACACAGATCGGAAATCAAGAAGTCCAAACAGCCGTTGCGGAACTTTAAAATGCTGCGTAACATTACCTTATTAATTAGTTTTGATCTTTTCTTTTTCATCGTTATTTTTAAATAAAATAAAGAATACACTTCTCCTTCTTAAAACACGAGTTTTGGTTATGTCATTTTTACTGTTTTATTTGAAATGAGGTGCTTAATAAAGAAGAAATACGACTCCTTATCACCACTGCTTCAATTTGATCTTGCCTGTGGGTTTAGTTAATAAGCTGCCCAAATAGAAAGTATTATTATAATTTACTCAACTATTTGTCCCGCCACTGATAGTTGATATCAGTGACGGATAACTAGCGTACGATCGTTCCGTCGCCCAATAATCGTGGTCACTGCTACTTGTTGTAAAATAAGTGGTTTATACATACTATCACTAATTAATAAAATACGTAACAGATTAACCTAAAATTAAATTTTTGAAATAGTAATGTCGTTTCGTATGTTAAATTCTACTGCTCTTAAATATGTGCACCTCGTATACTCGTACAACGTATGTGTGTATTATACTAGAAAAGTTTCTTTGAAAAAAAAAGAGAACAGAAATGGTAGTGGTGGTGAACCACAAACTTCTAAAAAGAACTAGGATGTCAACGAAGGAATCAAAAACGGTATACCCCTTATAAGATGACACGGTAGTGACTTTTGCTCACTTTATTACAACCTTGTTATAACCACATTCAACTTCATGTTCTAACATTGAGGTAACCATAAACTCGTTCCACAAAGTTCCTCCCAGGCGGCAACGAATGAATAACGCAACGAATGATTTTTAACAACACGTATTGTCCAGGTGTTCCACTAGTAAAACTACATATTTCAACATTATAATTATTTTGAATCATTTTGTTTTCAGTTTTTGCCGTTTTAAAACTCACGTGGTTGTGATGTAAAAATACATCACAACCCCACAGAATTCTCTGCAGTACATTCGTGTTCGCATTTATTTGGTTCCAAAAACTGTTGAGAAAATTGTAGCCCATCTTGTAGGCATCTTCTACGTGCAGCAGGGTACGAATGTTAATTCTACAACTTATTCTAATTTTAAGCTTTATAAACATAAAATGTGAACACTCTACTCCAATCGCAATTACAATTTTTAAAATTGCATTTATGGTTAATTAATTATTTTGGTTAATTGTTCTGTAGATCCATCCCTCTTAATTCCTCCACAAATATCTTGAGGTTTTACAAAAGTATATTTTGTTATAGTAAAGAAGTATCAACCAAGCCTTGCAGTATAAAAAAATTGATCTGCTAAGGACGCATAATTTGACTACTTGCTACATGGTGATCTTGCAAAAAATGACTGAACAAAAACAATTTCAATTCTCCTTTCCGTGAATTTAAAGAACGCATTAATAGCGGATAATTATATGACTTCGCGAGGTATACGAATAATTGCCTATAATTTTCTTCATTGGGTTGCTACCTCTCCAACGTATCCCTTGTCGTTTTGTTTTAATCGATAGAAGACTATTTATGCGTGAAATTTGATCTTGTTGGGGAATCGACTGCAGTATGAGGTGGCTGGACTGATAATGCGTGAAATTAATGTACATACATGGGACGTGGTCAAGAGGTCGGAAATTAATGACTTCTTACGTTTTTGTGTGGGCAATTTGCGGCATTAACGACCATCGCACTCACCATTTCGAAATTGCCTCTATAAACAATCTTGCAAGTCATGAAGCTCATTAACATATGTTTGTACAAACATATGTTCCAATAAAACTGGTGATTCAAGTACAATTTAGGGTGGATACCCCGATCTGCCATATCCAGCTTAATGCAATCAATTAAGAGCTAATTTTGCTTAGATTTAGGATAACTGCTAGAAAAATATGTACAGGCAGCATGTAAGTTGCCACATCGTATCTAGTAACCACCATTGCATTTTGAGAGCCTGTGAGGTAGAAGATCGATGTAGATTATTTCTGTGTAAGGAAGAAGGTGCTTAGTATAAGGAACGAAACGGCAGTAATAAACTGCCATTAAGATTTATTCGTAGGCGCATATGGCCAAAAATAAAGAAAAACGATTCAATTACAAGTTAAGGGGAAATGTGCAACGAATCAAGAGTTAGTATTGCCCGAAAACGGCTTAATTAATAGAAGTAAACAGATAAATGCCAAAGAAGTGACATCATGGCATTTAATAACTGTCATTAAAGCAATTTAAAATGTTGAAATGAAATGAAATACTATTAGAAAGCAGCCGCAGTAAAACCGATTTGCAATAAATCTACAACGTATATGTAGCTTTTGACATTTTGATGATACTGATTAGCTGAAAGATGATCAGAATTCGTTTGAATTTTTAAGACATCCACATGCTTTATCGTACAGTATGCCTTTACAGTAATACGCCCAACGCGTCTAGAAATGGAATTGTAATTGTTGATATACAGGGAAATTGTAGATCTACATTAAATCACGCAAACGTGAAGAACGCCCACAAACCATCCAGGTATTTATTTGGCTGATTTTGTTTGTTTTCTAAAATTAGATTATCCGGTATCTTTAAGACTGACGCTAAAGTTATTTAGAACTAAAAGTACTGAATAGGTTGAAGAATTACGCCAAGTGAACAAGGAAATATTCCAATTAATTCAAAATGAAATGAAGTTTATGCATTTCCCTGACCGTAGGAAACCTTGTAGCCATTCTCTTTAAATTTAAAAGTTGCATAGCAAGTAAAGTGTCTAGAAGAAATGGGACACCTGTATATATTAAAATAATATTATATTGTAGAGGAGTGAAATTACTAAAACTTTTATTTGAGTTTTTTTCCTGAAACGAATTACAAGAGCACTAGAGCTCGCACTACCAACCTCGTATATCTGTAACCTATTGAGCAAATGTCATTTTTTTGCAAAGAAATGTCAAATAACTCCTAAACAGTACGACTTTGGTGAAGTAGGTATTTAATAAAATCGACCATAATATTCGACAAGGAATTCGGAAATGCTACAATAAACAGCGTGTTTCATTTACAAAACTGAAGTTGCAAAAAAATTGAGTAGAGAAGCGAATGTAAATGATATAGGCCCGGTTGCATAAAGCATAGTTAAGTTTATGATCAAAAATGGCAGAGTTAACAATGCGATCAGGTTAGAGAATTTTGAATTTTCAAATTTGGAGGGTCCAATCAGATTGCTTAACAACGTTCTTAACTTAACATGAAGTTAACAATGCTTTATACAACTGGGCCTTAAACTTTTAATAAACTATTTAATTTGTTATTAACATTAAATTTTAAAAATCGAGATTCTAACATACTGTGTGTACATCGTGTTCATTTAAATTTGAGGTATGAGCATTTGACAACTAAAATCAAGAAAATATTGGGCAATATTCACCAGAACAATTAAGGAGGGCAGTATTTACAATTTAATTTTACATGTTAGAGCTCTATGTCATCAAAATATTCATTGGATATTATGTTTGTTCGTGCACTATTTAACAGAGCTGTATGAGTAGTTATTACATTTACAGCTTCGTTAAAAGGTGTGCTAACCGCCTAATGTGCCGTATGTATAATATATAGGTTGCGCTCATCCGTATAATGCATTAAAATCATATGCAGATCAGTTATGTCGGTATTTGCATTTGCAATTGAATTCATTAATGTAAATTAATAATAGAGGTACTCAGATACCACCTGTGGAGCACCAATATTAATTAGTCGGCAGTATGGTGTGGCTATTATTAGGATCGATACACCATGTCCAGTTATAGAAAGTTTTTTTTCCAAATCAATTTCTGGGTAAAGTAGACTAAACCTGTCAGGGTCTATTCACCTCAGTTCACATATACTATAAATTAAAATCGATTTCCCATTATATATATTTTCGTAGATAAATAGAAAAGCTTATTTTCAGGTGGAGTGAAATAATGTTGCTTCTTTGTTCCATGTTTTCATGCTATCTGTTGAATATTTTTTGCTTTTGGTGATAGTTAATGTCATCAACAAATGAAAATTCCGTCGTTTAGGGCTACTTATAAGTAATTGTTATTTGTAGTAGTTTTATTTTTAAATTTCAAAAACAATGCCATCCATTGATTTTTCAAGAAGGGAACAAAAAGGTTGGAGTAGGATATGTTATAAATTAAAATTGTCTTAATTCTCAAATAAAATAAAATTTTGTTTCCTATCAAAAACGACATTGTTTATGGGAACCCCTAATACTTCTTGTACGCTGTTATGACCTGTGTGTAATGTTCTTATTTTATCATTACATTGTCAT
This sequence comes from Diorygopyx duplodentatus, assembly GCA_033557515.1. Classification (NCBI taxonomy): domain Eukaryota; kingdom Metazoa; phylum Arthropoda; class Insecta; order Coleoptera; family Scarabaeidae; genus Diorygopyx; species Diorygopyx duplodentatus. Next base: position 5,135 of record JAWQRJ010004855.1, read on the forward strand.
TAAATGTAATAAACAGCAAGGAACATAAGTCCTCCCTGTAGCAATTCTTCTTTAGTTGTACACTTGTCTGGTTTGATATTCTTAATAATTAGTAATGCCTACGGTCAGCCATTGAGTGATTATTACTATAGCGCTTTCGACGGCGACTACCTATTAAATCTCCATTCATAACTACGAAATGTCGTAAAACTATATTATTGACGCTTATATCAGTGTGTTCACAACTAGACTATTCATACAATGACATTTCATAGTCGTTGTATGAATAGTCAGTCGACAAATTACAGAAATTTTGATGAATTTTGAATTCACTAATAAATGAATAACTTACCTGTTATTTTCTGACAAAGAAGAATTCAAATTGAACCAATTGAACATCAATTAAACCAAAGTACAAATGGATATCCATTTCACAGTGCAACAATATTAATTAAAAAATATCGGTAAAGTAATTATGGGGGGTTCAAGATTAGTTCAATGCAAAGTTTAAGCCAAAAACTTCAAGGCATTTTGTATACGATGTTCGAAACTGGGCGTTACCAATTTATTTATTTACCAATTTAAGGAATCCCGAAATTTTGGCCACTGTAGTTTTTGGATAGCTAGAGCTTCTTTAGGGAATTATACCTTTATTCGATCTTTTCACTCCAGTGTACAGTATTACAGTAACAACTAACTGGTCTTGGCAAGGGTCCCATTGCACCTACATGTGGTTTATCATCGAAAAGGTTAGTAGACACTAATTGTATGTGTAAATGCTACAAAGAATTTACAAATATAATACAAATACAAAGAATACTTCGTGTTTTATGGAAAATACCACACAATAGATTTTATACATTTACATAATGCAAATAAATAAATAGCCAAGTGCAGGTTGTGGTTGTAATGCAAAACTTATTGCAGATTAATGCACTTTTCTCTGATTAAAATGTTTTATTTCCTTCTTTCCACAAACTATGACTAATAATAACACACCTGCACACAACAACACAATTGTAACTTCTTTGTTAGAAAAACGGAAAACGGCTACTTCCGTAGTCAGTTTCCTATTCACTGCGCTAGACGATTTGCCTTACAAATATTACATTATTTACAAGTGTCGGATTAAATTGTTATCCTACGTTAAATACGTGTGTTTACTTTCCATACAGCTGATAAATACAAATATTATCTACCTAGCTGTATTAATTTTCAATAACAGTTAGTAGATAAAACTCAGGATATCAAGCAGGAAAATAGACGTGGATTTATAAGGATGAACTTTTAAAAGACCTCCACTCAATCTCCACATTTTCATGGTAATTTCCTGGATGACCGATCCTTTACGCGCCAATATGCTATCATGTTGCAGCCAATAACGGCCCATTTACGCGTGAAATTTGATCGTGTTTGGCCAAAAAAGACTGCATCCAGATAACCGAATTGATAGTGTGCGAAATGAATGCACATGTCAGTGAGAATATTACAACATACGTAGATAAAAAGACGATAATTATACTACCTATTGTCACGCATGCCCGAACCGACACCAGTTTTATAATAGCGCCTATACATCACGTTTAATTGCATACTTAGCTACATACTGAAACAATATTTTTTGTTTTAAGTTTTTATCGGCGCCTGAGCAACAGTAAGCAACTATAGCATGACTAATTTATCCATGAATGGTCGTTACTTTCAAGTATCGAAGCCAGTTGCATGTCTTTTTCATCGATCGAGGTGAATGTTCGAGAGCAAAGAGAATAGTTTTCTCTTTCAAATGTGGAATAAGTTACACGGTTGATAATATATTAATTTATTTACTCTCCGCTACTATACACACTACCAGCCAGTTTCAAGTAGTAGTAATGCTATGCTGGGTCCGTTATTTCGAACTTTTCATTCATAACGTTTTCACTAAACAAAAAAGGGTGAAAAGGAGTGAAAATTCGGAAAATAGACAAACATAAAAGACGTAGACCCATTAAATTTAAGTATAATGCATGAAAACAGGGGTGAACATTTTACCTATTCAGCTCACTAAAATAAATAAAACCATCCTCTAATATTTATAAAATTAAAGGGAGCTTGGAATTTATTTTTACCGTTTTACTGTAATGCATTTGTAAATCTAACACCATGTCAACACGAAGGCTTCACAATAAGTTTTCTTAGCGAATTCATCATCTGCAATAAAATATAATCAATCTACACTTGACTAACTTACGTAACTTGCTTATGACTATAAGTGGTCATACGCAAGCACTACACTTGCTTTATTTACAATCCGTAAAGACCCAATGATTTACTATGATAATTTTCTGGGTAATATATTCAACTACTCACTGTTCAGTCAGAAATCAAAATTGGCACGTAACGTGTACTCTTTGATTACGTGTTACACGCACTCAAAGTAAAGTAACGTGTACTCCTCTAATAACTGGAATTAAATGGTGATCCATAAATATTTCATTAGTATACCGTTATCGTTTAAAACAAATACAGGTATCAGCCATATGTATACAAGAAATAACAGTAAATTTTTAATCTTGCAAATATCTGAAGTGTACAATAGCGAAAACAAACTTCTTGCACTATCGTTATAAAAATGAGATACCGTAGAGTTAGCACTTTATAAATAATCTGATTGCAAAACCGCTAACTTCTGTGACCACCACAAACGTCACCAAAAGCGAAATGAGAATAAATTTACCGCTAGATAGCGTCATGGTTCAGCACAACTGCACTCAATAACCACTCAGATCCTCGCACTATGGCTAAATTGATCGGCGGCGATAACAACCGCCAAGTGTCACCTTTAGGACGTACATTCCTGGTCCTGTTCAAGTCATATATTTTCGTCGGAGACATATCTCGCAGTCTTCCGGCCAAAGAGAAAGGATAGAAGGTCAACCTCCTATCAACGAAACTTCCGCCGTAATTTCTATAGTGATGTGCACGTAATTCACAATCAATAATTGCGGATAGCGAGCAAATGGCGAAGAAGTGAAAAGCGTGAATCAACTGACAATTGGCAAGTCTAACTGCACTCTGGAAGTACAGGAGAAATGTATTTCTGCAGACTATGTAACGACTATCTAACGACCAGTCTTGTTGCGGGTTTTTAATTTTTATTCGAATAGTACAGTTACCGCTTTTTTTATTGCATCTAGCTGTAATTAGAGAAATACTGCAATAACGAATCTCAAATTTTCATTAGTGATAAGAGTGTTATTACAAAGACTAGTAATTATGGACTATTAGTTAAAGTAATATGTTATATTTTGTTGCTTGCACGTAGATTCCATTTTTAAATCGTAAATTCAATTTTAATTATTGTCTTGGAATGAGAATCAAGTATGCTGACCGTGTACTTAACTCTCATTCCTATGCTTTTAGTGCGGTGGACGACTATTTTGTTTTTCATAACAATAGTTGGCGTCGTTTTGGTATTTTTAAGATATGTCCTACGCGAAAAAAGTTATTACCACTTCGTACTTGCGATTTCGGTAAAAAGATCTACTCCTTTTCTAATGGGACTTTTTCCAATATTGCACAAGAACGTTGGGGAATAATTTCTGGAAGCAAATTAAAAAAAGGGATACACGAAACAACAAATATACCACAACAATAGAACATTTCTAATAACATTTCTATTTTAAACAAGGTCAATGATTTAATAAAGAAAGACAATTTAGAAATTTTAAACACAGATCTTACAACAAAATTTCAAGGAAGTTAACAAAACTTGTAAAACTGGAATATCTGCTTTAGTAACTTAAATAATTATCACATTATAAACAAAAACTCGCAAGCACCTAAACTATACGGTTTGATTAATACACACAAACCAAACATGCCCGTAAGACCACTCGTTTCTTATATTAAGACACTAAACCACATCCTAACGAAGCAATTAAACAGACAATACAAACAAATACTCTCTTAAAAATGATTTCGAATCAGTAAGTAAACGAACAAAATACATTAGCCAAGCAAGCGTCTCAAGAATTCTTCGAAAACACAATTACCAACCGTACAAAATGCAGCTTCACCAAGAACTTTCTGAAAACGATTTTTCGAAACGAGTTGAATTTTGTATGTGGGTGTTAGACAAAGTTGCACAAAATGAAAACTTTTTTAATTTGTTTAGTGATGAATGCATATTTCACAATAATGGATCCGTTAACAGACATAATTTTCTTTACTATTCTAATTCCAAACGGCATCAATTTAGAATAATTAACAATCAGCACCGATGGTCAGTGAAAGTATGGGGTGAAATAATGGGAGAATATGTAATTGGTCCTTATTTTTTCCAACACAATTTAAATGGAATATTGTTTTTGGACTTTTTGATAAATCAATTTCCAATCTTATTAGAGGACATTCCCTTAGAAATAAGGAGATCGATGTGGCCGAAATTGGATGGAGCTCCTCCACACTTGCATCGTGGGGTCCAAGCATTTTTAAATGAGTATTCTGAAAATCGATGGATTGGAAGAAGTGGATATAAAAATTTGTCACCAAGATCACCGCACTTAACTCCTCCGGATTTCTTGTTATGGGAAAGGGAATCCTTTATGACACGCTTCCAACAACATCAGATAATATGAAGGAGCGTATTCGAGAAGCCTTCCACAGCATAAACCCAGAATTGCTGACAAATGTTATTGAGAGTTTTAAGAAAAGGATAGTTGGGTTTAGAGTCGGACGGTCGTTATTTTGAACATTTATTATAATGTATTTCCACCATTTACTATTGTTTTATTCACAGCTTAAACTAGTTCCTACGTAATATTTAAAATCTTGTTAATAACCTGGAGTTTGTAACAGGCAATTCAAGTATTTTCCGCTACCAACTAGCATATATGCACAGAACGTATAATAATTTAACAAACCCCATAACAATAGGAAAGGAAACCAATATAATAAGACAAATACCATCTAATGACGAATGCAAACCATAAAAAGCAAGATTAACAAAATAAAACATAAATAACAACAAGTTAACAAATAACAAAATAATAAAAACGTAACATGCAGAGCATATACCAGGGTACAGTTTCACAAAGATTACAATGCATCCTTAATAAATACGACATAGTAACAGCCTTTAAAACAAACAATGCAACAGCAAACATAAAAAGAAGTGGCATATACTCACTAACTTGCGATACTTGCAAAGCCACATACACTAAGAGTAAATAAGCCCGTACCATTAGCACGCCATTGCTAGGCGCATGTCCGCCCCACCATAACTTAAGCCGCGCCCAAAGCCTTCAGTACGTAGTGGGGTGTTATGGTTTGCGGCAGGTTTAGTCGGGCTTGGCCCGTCCATGGAGTATGTCGTATTAGCTAGTGCTATTTTACTTCATATTTCTAAGATCTACGTAAAAACGGAGATGGTAGAAATATCTCCTTTCAAATATTATGGGCATTAAATGTTGATTGCACAAAAGCAACATAAATCTATTCTTATAAAAGGATAATAAAACAATATTCTAAAATAAAATAAATTCTTAAAAACCCCATTTGAACATAAAAAAGAATACCAAATTAAAAAAATTACAACTGCGGTTCAAATAGG
>JAWQRJ010004856.1:0-10705 GCA_033557515.1 Diorygopyx duplodentatus
TTCACAGATTTTAGCTTCAAAAAGCACAAATATTGTGAAGATTCTATTGGTTGTAAATTTGTATCTTAATGAAAATTTGTATCTTAATGAAACTCATTAAAGTACAGGTTGTAAATATTTAATAAATCAATTAAAGTATAGGAGTAGAAAAATAAATATTTTGAATGAGTACTTTAAATTTAAAAAATGAAAGTTCATAATTGTATCTTTCGTGTAGTTTTTTATTTAACAATGTAGGAAAGTAGCACATTTGAGAAAATTTGCTTCTTATCGAGTTAAATATGTTTTCCTGCCAAGCGGGAAGAATGTGTTCACTGACATTCAAAATTCAAATGCCTACTATGAAGAAATTAAAATTTTGCGATTATTACTTTCAAACGCCTAAAGGTATAAGAGAAAGTATTGCGTTTGGTAAAAAATTATGGTGGTGAGATTTTCAAATACCTTGGCGAATTATACAGGTGTCCCGTTTCTTCTAAATGATAGGGTATAGGGTATATCAAAATCTCACCATAAGCAATAAGATATACACAATGCAAAACTCACACACAACAAAACCTTGTTCCGTTGTAAAAAAATAATTAATAAAAACCAACACATCAAAAATTTCTAGATACCAATATGTAAAAAATTCTAAATTAATTATAATTCAACTAATTAATTTTACAATTAATATTTCTCTTGTATTTTTTCCATTAGGAATATACTCCTTTGCCTTAAGGAGGTAACATATATAAATTGTAACCACCCATCTCTATACCATCTCGCTATTCAGACTACTGGAAAAGAAGGGGAAGTATGGATTGCATATCAACAAGCAATAAGGTGAAGGAGAAGAGCTTTTGACATAGAAGTAATAACTTGGAGCCACCCTTATACCATCCCATTATTTAGACTAGTGGAGGATAAAGCGGAGGAGTATGAATCATATATCAACAAACTGTGTATAAGGTTATAAAACTGTTAAATGTAAAGATTGTAGAGTTATCCTCACTATCAGAAGTAAAGGAATTAATTTGTATCATCCTGAATAGTATTTTTTTAAATAATTTCTTACGATTACGACCCCACTGATATTTTCTTTCCATTTTTTTTTATTTTGGGTATTTCTTTCTGTTTTGTGTCTAGGATATATTACAATCAGCACTTTAAAAAAGTTTAAAATAAAATTTTTATTGTATCTATGTATATTTTTCTTCTAGAAGTATTTTCATACATTCTCCTAGACGCTATGCAACTTCAGTTTTATAAACAGAACACCTTGTATAATTTCTTGTCGAATTTATGGTCGATTTTATTACCCATAGTGATCTGTAAATTCCTTAAAAAAATCGAAAATGCAATGGTGGAATATAATGAGTAGTAGAATATAACAGTTGTTTTCACTTCAGCACAGCTAAAACGCTATAAGGATATGTACAATTTGCTGTTTAATTATCAGTCGCCAAAACGTAAATATTGTAAACATAAATCGTACATAATCGTAAACTTTTCTAATTAACAGTAATGTCCAAAACAGTCGTAAAATAAAAGCAAAGAAAAATCGCCTTCTTATATGAAAGGGTATTTTTCGTTAGCAATAGCTAATGGAACGTTTCTCAGTCAAAGTTGGATTTTTCTCTTAGTTCAGGCAAAGCATTTTCCCTGTCTTCTTCAAATCGCTGAATTTAGAATTTTATATAACCCTCCAAAGCAATCGAGTGGAGGCAAGTCCGGAGACCCAGTGGAACCAAAAAATATTAAGTTAAGGCACTTTAATATATTAATATTAAAGTGCCAGATCCGACATTAAGGTCTAAGTACCTGGAAAACCGAGCTCGCTCGGGGTAAAAACAAAAATATTTTAGCAGCGCCATCGTGTGGTCAAAGGTCAAACTAACAGATTTCTACCAGCTTTAACCACGCGATGTCCACAGTCACTCCAAGAAATTTATTGAAATGTTTCAGAGATTCATCACATCTAAGTACGTATTCAGGGTGTCATAATTACTACATTCATAATTAGTGCAATCGAAAATCTTCATATAAAATTCTAATGACAAATTTGTAAATAAGGGTCGTTTTCGGTGACATTTTCATTTGGAGTAAGCGATGAAAGTCGTACTGGATAAAGCTGTATTGCATTCTGGTTTGCGAAAACAAGAATGCATAATATAGAACCTTGTTACGTTCAAAATGAAACTCACAATTTTCTACTCGTACATTATACAGAAAAATACACCATGCATTCTTTCTCTTATTCTGGTTTAAAATAAGTTTTAGAGTTACACAGCGTGGAAAACAGAGTGTGGCAGATTTTCTTAAAGAAATGTCACGGATTTTCCGAGGCCAGTAAGCAACGCGTGCAATTTAATCGGGAAATAGAGCTTGACGGACATTTCGAAATGCCGATAGACCAAGTAACGAGGTGCGTATATCTACTACATGTTCGCACTCTTCTAAATGCTTTAGACCCGAGCAAGGCCATTATGTACGCCCAACCCATTCGTGTGCATTAATTGGTGCATAAACGATACACATCTAGAGAAAATAAGAAAGGAGCGAATTAAAATTTCAGATAGACCTGATATATTTCATTTTAGATGTACCAGGAGCGATAACAAGCTCGATAAATAATTAAAATTATAAGTTGTATTTTGTATAAATTACCTCGTGCCACTTAATGCATTTGAAGTTTTTCCACAATTTATGTTCGTAAGGGAGCAGTAACCGTTTGTTAAAGCACGTACTTGTGTGCGCTATAAAAAAATCCAATAATCTACGGCTGCAATCGGCATATAGTTTGCGACTTTACAAGGCACGTGGGAGCAAATATATTGAAAATCCTAATTGGAAATACCTATGCGCTTACATTTTTATTAATGGAAATAATTAATTCACTTAAGTTGCTGGGTCACTGCTGTGCCTGACTCGACACAAACTGGACAAATAATGCATTCACAGTCCACAAAGGCTTGAAGTGATTTCATTTGAATGCTATTTACCATGATAATTGATACGGTCTTAGGCTGAAGATTAACAACAACAATAATGAATAAGTGCAGCGCCAATGATATTCGTATGTAACAGAATAATGGTTATGAATTTTATTCTAATTATAGCAGTTGTTGGGAAATTTAATTCGAAATATATTAAGTTATATAATTCCAATATAGATACGAACTACTGCTAGTAAAGTCTATGCTAAGCAACCTCATCAGAAATAAGGTTTCTGAGTTGTTCGTATTTTGAAAATATTTTATGTGCCATTTCTTCCAAGCCTTCATTAAGATGTTATTATTATTTAGATACATCCTCCAAGTTCGGATACTTCAAAGTACTATTAGAAATATTCTGTCTATTCTTTTATTGTTGTTTCCATTATTGTCTTTAGTTTTTCAAAAACGTCAGCTTTTAAAAAAATCAAATAAAACCCATAAAAAATAAAAAATTTACAACCAGTTTGTTACAAGAAGCCGAACAAACGGTCATAATGTTGTTTTCGTCTGGTGAGTATAAACGCCGAAAATATCACCGCGCGACGTGGGAACAATTGTTCAAATTCGCAATTTACGACCGATAGTCAATAATTGCACAAAGTCGTCGTCGGCCCACGCCGGCATACAAATTTGGGTAATTGAACGTAGCCGATAAGCGAATTCGCGTTAATTGTTTTTCGAGCACAAACTGCGCACGTCATACAGCAGGCGGTGGTCAATTTGAAAATAGGTTTCCCATTTCAAAAGTCGCCGATTAAATCTGGCGAACTAATAATAATAATAACTCCTAACTAATTAGTGAACGGCTGCCCGATTGTTTCTATGAGAGAAAGAAATTGTTATTGGCGACGATGACGGAAGACATCAAGAAGTGCTCGGTCATTTTGCAAATTAAACAATTGCTCTGCCGATGTTCCATGAGTCAGAATAATAATAACGAGGATGCTATAGAGCGTAGTCAGTCGATCTACTTTTACACTCTTTAATAAGATGCTAATTTAATTTGCGAAAGGTATCGGTTGGTCAACGTCACCTTGTTACACTTGGGGCATTGTACAGTTGTAAAGTTAAAATCATGTCCAGCCATGACCATAACTTAGGTTGGCCAATTAAATGGTATCTTGAGAAGCGATACATTTCAAATGAGTAAGATACTCGTTATTTAAGTACATGTTTAGAGGTAATCAACGTGTTAGACACCTGGCGTATGTCGACCAGTAATCGTTCGGAGCAGGAAGGAGACTTTTCAAAAACATGTTTTAAGCCATATGATGGGTAATGGATGCATTTCGACCTTTTTCATTTAGTAGTAACGGAACAGGTTATAGAGAATAAATTTAAAATTAACGTGAATTTCTACACTTGTAAATATCATGGAATTTTAAATATACGCGATGCTTTAAAAATGTTGGATTAGAAAAATTAATCACTATCAATAACAATCTGAAAGAGCAATTACATAAACTGAATATTATTACTGCCGTAAAATTAATCAATATTCAAAATTACCTTTTCCTAGCTTTTTGCTTCTGAAATTTTTTTTCTCATCAATTTTTGAACGTCGTTAAAGACCAAAGTTTATAGATACTGATGATGAGGACTTTATCGCCGAAATACGTATCTGTATAGGCACATAATTTTTATTGTGGTCTTTAGTGAGAAAATTCCAAACTGATTGACAACTAGTCATTTTGCCCGTACCTTAATTTTGGTTGTGTAAATAACTGATGATTTGCGAATTGTTCTAATATTTACTCAGGACCGTGGTCTAAAGATAAATACTAGCAAAACATCTTTACACCATCAAGAAATGACTATTATACGACAAATAGCCTACAACAATGAATTTCCAATACATCTAATAAACAGCAAAATTAATAAAATACAACACGCATATATACAACAACAATCTAATGCATTACAGGATATAAACCATAACCAAGATAAGCAAAACAACAAATTATGTAGAACCTACACTTTCCAGAGAGTAGTTTCATAAAAATTACAACGATTACTTAACAAATATGATATAACAACAGCCTTTAGAACAAACAACACAACAGCCAACATACTAGAAGATAAAATAGAAATGCTACAAGAAAGTGGCATATATTCCCTCACTTGCAGCACGTGTAAAGCTACATGTATAGGGGAAACAGGTAGAACGATAGGTGAAAGAATAAAGGAACACAAAAGAAATAGCAATACTGAAATCTAACATCATAAAAGTTAGTTATGTGGTGGAACAACTTCAGTCATATCAAATAGATAAATGTATAACAACTAACAAAAACATACAATGTTTGAATGATCTGATTCAACCAAATAATAAAAACAGCGATATAAATCATATAAATCATACATATACACATACATATAAATCACTTAAAATACGTAATACACAAAATGTCTACTGAAACCCAATAAGGAAGCAGAGTTCCATAAAACTCATTAAATACCAATCATATAAACCCAAAACATCATTATTAAAATAGACAAACGAATTAAATAAATGGGAATAAATAAAGTAAATAAGTAAAGTAAGTAAAAAGGCGCACACAAAAGCTAAATCAACGATTAAACGCAAATTATTTTTTAGAAAATAACTAAGAAGGAGAAGCAAGAACATTTACATCACATAACAACACATAAGGTAAAGAAACAATGACTTAATGATATTACACTATAAGACAAAACATGAGTTGAAAAAAAAGAGTTGATAAAACAAGAGCCCAACCCAACCCAACTGCGATTTATACATAGTAGAGAAAACTGACGTAACAATAATAGGTAGGAAATACGCATAGGGAATGATAACGATACAAACATAAAATTATGTTATAGGTCACCCACAGAATACAACACAATACACACACAGAATATTTGAAAAAGTACAACAGAAGCAGTAGCAGGAAAAACAGTAGGCCATGATAACATTCGGGATTAGACAAGTAAGTAAAATATTAATGTAACGTTAAGACATGTTACATAACAGCATTATTACATAGATGCAATTTAGTATATTTAAGTATAACTTGATTAAAATGATATTGTAATGTGATGCCCCTGAGGATGGAGGTACTTAATTGGTCTCCGAAACATATAGGGTTGCAGATATGAAATTAAAAATTGTTCAGCTGATTATCTGATTACACTATGTAACAAATTTTTAAAAAAGTTCTGTTTGTGGTTTGACGGTATTGGTTTCTGTTTAATTGAGCAACAAGTATGCAGAAAAGAGTAGTTATACCCCTGAAACTTTTATGTGGCTGTTGCAGTGGTATTTACATAGTTGCCAACTTTTACATTTTTTTAAAATTCTTTTGGTACCACTTTTTTTAACAGAATTTTTTCAAATCGTCGAAAAGTCTCGTTGAATACAAATTACTGTCTGTTTCATAAGTCTAATACTAATAAAGATTTCAATTTTCAAGGTACCCAGAGTCAACGAGATTTTTCCCATGGTCCAACTTTTCCATTTTTCCAACTGTTTGACTGTTGATTCAACTCAGATATGGCTTCAAGAAGTTGCAAGCATCCAGCAGATGCCTTCTGCATTATTTGTGGGGAATTTATTAAAACGAGAGGAAAAAAATTCTCCATTTCATCGTTAGCTAAGATGTGTGAAGCGTACAAGGCTTATTTCGGGATGCCTGTTGGAGACCAGTACAAATCCTTGGCTCCACATGTAACTTGTGCGACCTGCAAGAACACTCTGGAAGGATGGTACCGAAGGGAAAAGAGGGCTATGAAGTTTGGTGTTCTAAGAATTTGGCGAGAACCCACGGACCATTCTACTAACTGCTACTTCTGCATGGTGGACCCTTCTAAACGACTGACTGGGAAGAAAGCACCTGCAGTCATTTATCCCAACATACCATCATTCATTGCTTCTGTGTGGAGATGAAACTGGTGATGTCAGTAATTCGGAAAGTGCGGAAGATTTTGATGACACTAATTACAGTGCTGAAGGTGGCCATGGATCAGTTTTGTTAAAGCAGTTAAAGGCTTCCTTGGAAATCATAAATCTGAGAACTATGTTAAATTGGTTGAGACTCTGGTTCAAAAGTACAGCAAAATGGGCTGCAGAATGTCTCTCAAAGTACATATCCTTAATGCCCACCTTGATAGCTTCAAAGAGAACATGGGTGCCTATTCCGAGGAGCAAGGAGAGCGCTTTCATCAGGACATGCAACATTTTGAACGTCACTACCAGGGAACCTACAACGAATACATATGATGGGGACCATATTTGGAGGCTTATTCGTGAAAGTGATATGACATACACTGGCAAATCTCGCAAAACTACACATTTCTAGGTTCCCTGTCATCAATTTGTAGAATTTTGGTTAAAATATAGTATTGATCTGAAATATAATGTTCCCTTTTTGTCTTTAAATAAAGATAAACCCCAAATTTCAACTTTTCGTTGTCTTGACCACGAAGCAAAGTTTTTGCAGGGAAGTAAAGTGTTTTCTTGTTTTTATGATAGAACAAATTAGAAAATGATATTGATTACCCAGAAACAAAAGTTGTCTTACATGGTGTTCTTAATGTGAGAACTAGTCATAGAGCTTACACATTAATAATCAGATGTCTACACGACGACGATTATCAAGTGGTTCCAATATGGAGGACAGGTTTGTGTTTACATACACCAGGTATAGGTGTAAAATGTTCAAAGAGATAATCCCAAAAAGGGGCGGAGTTGGTCCCAAAGGGTTCAAAGGTTAGAGCGTCCGCCCGGAAAGCGGGAGACACGAGTTCCAACATCGCCTGGGTGGTGATTTTTTTTAACAAAAATTCTTAACTGTTAAACAAATTACAGTTGTACAAAAATTAATTGTATATTTTCATTGGTTTAAAAATTATTTTTATGCCGCCCAATAAATAAAAGTAAAAAAAAATCACAAAGCCAGAATCCAATGGCCCTTATTAGGGTCGTTGCCGGGGCATAAATATCATTTAATTTTTGGTAATTATACTGATTGTACTATTCTGCCTGTTGGCTTGATGCACATTTTGTGTGAGGGAAGTTAACCTATCGAGGGGCTTGCAGGAAAAAGCTTGTTGTAGAAAATGTTAAAAACTTGATTTAAATTTATTGTCTATGACAAGCATGATTAAAGATCATTATATTCCTCTTTTCAAATTTCACAACCAAACATCATCTGTTTAGTTTTTCATCATCATTTTGCCAATCCTGATGATCATACAATTTTGGTTCATACTAATACGGTTTTGATTTGTAAATACGATGACAGTTGGCAGTTTCTCTTTTCTGGAGTAGTAGATGGATTTTAGAAGAACAACAAAGAACAATGCATTCCAGGTCAAATTTACATGTTGTTAACGTTCTAGGCGTAAGAAAAATGTATCAAATTCAATTACTTTTAAATTGAATGAATATATTTAAGATCCTTAGTGTTGCTTATAGCCAGTGACCCAATTAACACAATTCCGAATCTAATTGCTCACAAAATGGAAAGTAAGCAATGTGGAAGAGTCTGATTTCCAGTTGAACTATAAATTCCAGGATAATTTTCGCCCCCATTCTGCAAGCCCGTGAAAACGAGTAACATTGAAAAAATGACGACGGTCGGTTGAGCGAGTGCACACTTATGCAACCGTGAGGGATGACCTTTGTACCCAGTGGGTCGTGAGGTATTTTGGTCTGTTGGGCAGTGGGCGTGGCACCCGCTCGTATACATTGACGGTAAACGTACCTAACCCGTTGCAGATAGATTGTTGTTGCACATCGCGGGCGCATCCCCCCTAATATCGCATTTAGCACGTTGACGTGTGCGAGGTGCAAAGCAATCGTGGCGTGCAATATCACGTGGACCGGTCCGCCGATATATTTTTAAGTTGTCCGTTTGATCCGCCGGGCGTGATAACAGCATTAACGGGACACAAGTCGACCTTCCCTGCTGGCCCACACTTCTTTCCTCCTGGCACGGTCCGCCCTTCGCAGGTCGATAGAATGTGGACCACCACTTGTCCCCGCTTGCTGCCGGACACTGTGCCGACATGGCTTTTAACTTAGCGTAACTGACAGCTGACGCATTTCTGCACGCTTACTTTTTGCAGCTACTGCTTTTTGCGTCGTAATAAGAAATTATGGTTCCCGCACATTAAAGCTTCAAGGTAGTTATTTCCACAGAGAACATAAAGAAATGTCACATAAGGCTCGTATTCATTAACCGTTCTCAAGGCGTTGCTCTTGCTCTAGTATGAGCTGGCAACCCTTTCGTATTTTATAAACCAAGCTCAAGTACAGATCGAACTCCAATATTGTATTATTGAATTCCTCGCCCCAAGAAGTGGTTATTGAAATAAATTCAAACAAATGATCACGATGAACCCAAATGCAAAACATATCCCAACGTGGGAATAGGTTAGAAACACTTTTGTTTTGACGTTTCAACGAGAATTAGCCCATTCACTGGTTGAAAAGTTACTAGAACTCCCTTAAGAAAAAAAGATTTATAAAATTCTATCAAACTCTTGTTGAAAAGTTGAAAAAGTAGTGAAGAAAGTAGGTAACTAATAATTAACCCTACACTCCTGGGCTTCTAGATTGTTGAAGAAACTCGCCGTTGACGTTTCGCAGTTCATTACGCCGTTCCATTAAATGGCCTTTAGATGTTTTCCATTTCAGATTATGGAAAAATGTTGTTAGTAATACAGTTATTAGCTCACAATCAACTATCTTTGCAAATATTTTTCAACGTTTTAATATTTTTGATGCAAAACCTAAGACAGGGTATATTAATAAAAAGCATCATCAATTTGAAAACTCAGTTAGACTTTATTCTCATAAAAAACGAAATTAGTAGTACTATGTAATATTGCACTACTACGTAATATTTGTAACAAGTCAGTTTGTTCCCTTGCGATGTTCATGTTGTAGAAAACATATCTGTTTTCAATACTATGAAGATTATCATTATTGTAATAATTATTATAATTGTGATATATATGAATTTATGATGAAGGACTAATACTACAATTTTCAAACACTCAGACTGTTGTTGCCTAAACTCATGTACTAAACAACTTAGAGAACTTTCATAGAAGAATTGTGATCATCTTTTAATTTGAATGTTATATGTAATAAAGGGTAAACGAAACCACCTCACCATAATTGAAAAATAGGATAAATCAACGCCACGACGATCTATACACCTTATAGGTGTAATCCCAAGCGCGCGTTGATATCAATCATCATTTGACGTTTTGACATAGGATTGGATTTGAAAATGTAGAGATCATAGCTAAGAATATAAGTACAGTAAAGTTCGCTAATCCGGATCAATTAAAACTGGCTCAATGTGGATTACTGAAATATCCGGATTATACGAGCAATATTAAAATCATTATGAAAGCTGTAATAAATGGTGAAACATTTATTATAATGAAATTTACAAGGAATTTATACTAAATAAGGCAAAAAACTATCCGAGACCTCTAGTGACTAGTGATTGGAAGGTCGCGGGTTCGAACCCCGCTCCGGGACACTATTTTTCTTCATTCAATTTCCTTAAAAATTATTACTATTTGTTGATTTCTTTCGTTATTATCCTTTCTGGATAACCGTAAGAACACCAGATAACAACAACGAGCAAAGCAATCCAAAGAAACAAACATACTACGTAGCAATTCCTTACACGAATAAAGGAGCCAATTCGTATAAGAAGATATTGAACAAATATAATATAACACCT
>JAWQRJ010004857.1:0-10704 GCA_033557515.1 Diorygopyx duplodentatus
TATTAAATGTAACGCACTAAATTTAAGATTATTTACTATTCTATGCAACGAAATGGGATCTGGACATGAAAATTTATTAATCCATGTAGAAGTGCGATGGTTATCGCGAGGAAAAATATTAACGAGACTGTATGAATTAAGAGAAGAATTTCAAACATTTCTAGATTCAAAAAAATCAGATTTAAGGCATATTTTCGTTGATAATGAGTGTATTGCCAAATTGGCTACTTGTCAGACATATTTTCGTTAATTAACGAATTAAATTTAACTCTGCAAGGAAATAATAATTATTTTTAATTGTGGAACAAAATTGAAGAATTCAAAAAAATCTAAAACTGGCGCAAGCGTGTGGAAGACAATAATTATGATATGTTTCATTTATTCTCAGAATTTACAAATGAAGTTGATGTAAATACCAATGAATTGAAACATATCATAGTCGAGCATTTAGCAGGACTCTGCTCCATTTGATTCGTATTATCATTTGTTGAACAAGAAAATAATGTAACTGATTTAGAAGAGGAAAATTAATAGATTTTAGCTGCAATGCATCATTACGACATACATATAATTCTGTAAGTTTAACTCAGTTTTGGGTTGAACTTAAAAGGGAATACCCAGAATTGTATGAAAAGATACAAAATACCTATGTGTATCCACATTTTCGGCCATGACATACATAAAATCTATAGATAGAAATCGTTTATTTGTAACAACAGCTTTGCGATTAGTTGTAACAAATATATATCCAAGAATTGACAAAATAATATTTTGGTTTTTGTATTATATAATTATGTCTTGTTCCTTACTTTCTTTTTTTTACTTCACACCTTAAGTATATGTATACACATAATATAATTTTTAAAACATTGATTAACTAAAATTAGTTTATTATAAAAATACCTACCTATCCCCCAACCTTAATGTGGGCCGCAAAAGAAAATTTTTTTTAGTGGTCCGTAATTCTAAATCAGATGAGGAACGCTGATCTATATTACTATTCATTAGAGAAACTAAATAGAATTTGTGCCAATATAAAACAAAGAACAATTTAAATGACTTGACAAAACTGGTCTTCTTAATTTCATAATAAAAACAAGAAACGTAACCAAAATTTGTCCCTTTAAATTTCAAGCGTTAATTAAAAGGATACTTACCCTGCATTGGAATAAAGACATAGGTTTTTCCTGGCAGTTAACATTTGCAATATCATTTGTGATACCGTTCACATATGGCTTGTTGGTATACTTCTCCGTCATGATCGGTAAGAAATCGGATTTTTGCAGCTCGCTCCACTCGTTGAACCACTGCACCAGATACCTTATCTGGGCATCAACGCTCAGCATGGGCATGCCTGTTGACTTGATTTTCGCGCACTGAAAACGATTTGCAAGCTGAAAACGCGCCCCTTTGTTCTGAAGCGTTAAAAATACCATAAGAGAAAGGTTTTACTGTGGCTACATGACTTGCAAACAGTGTGTGTGCATTGCACACCAGGTCGGGAATGTTGTTTACTTACGGATTTCGAGATAAAACTGTTGCCCTAAACGAACGGTAACTGACGTACAGTTACTGGAAGCTCATTATAATATCGGCGCGAGCGAATTTCAATAAAAACTTGTTTGATTCCATGAACCGTAGTGACCCCTCACTTTTCAAATTAGAGTCCTTGACCTAGGTTGTTGTGATGTCTGTCGGTAATGTAGGTATTTAAACGTGGCAGGTGACAGTTCTGTTAACCTTTCTGATTACTGTCAAAATTCTTGTGAAAATCTTAGAATTAACCACTTAACTTCCGCAGATTTCGCCCATCAAATCATCTGTTGAATAAGCAAGGTAAGGATTTATTTATTTAACAAAATCAACATAAATAACTACGTATAATCGACACTGTTATATAACCTTAAAATATCTGTATATAGTACATATGTAGACTGATCAAAAAGTAAGTAGACTAGTCCTACAATTAACTGAATATATTTTTGCAGAATGTCTCTAACTCCGTGGTTCAGATCCCCGCTCACCGATTTTACCGGAGCAATGGTAAGTCATCAGTGGTATGGAAGGTGTGCTAAAAAAGAGATGGCGATGATAGATTGCTTTGAAGCCTACGGTTTGGACAAGGCTCCGCAGAGATGTGATGCTCTCATTGAAGACTTTAAGGAATGTGCAAACAGGCAGAAGCAGACGAAACGGTCTCTTGCAATGAGATTTGAAAGAGATAGACAGTACTATCGAGGCGAGAGAACTAAAGAAAATTATTACGCTGAACCACCGAAAATGGATAGTATTTAATTCAGGTGTGTAATAGTTTCCCATTGAATAGTTCTGTAATAAAATATGGCTTATTGTTACAGTTGTTTCTTTATTTGTTTAATTTAATATTATTAGGGGTGGGTTGCATTGCTTCTTAAATGCAAATCAACCACATTAAATATGAAATCACCCAACCTAAGTTGCATAAATGTCAGAATTGATAATTAATTGGTAGGCAACTCAATTTACAGCAAATGAGTGTATTGTCAAAGGATCGCTTTTACACCAAGAGCTCGAAAAACCTTCAATAATCGGAAAAGGATACATTTTAGGTATAGGGAAACACAATACCGTTTAACGAGGTTTTTAATTCTACATTCGATAAGATAAAAATATTTGGTAGCAGACATTTAAAAAAAATCACTTTTTGTTATTTAAAGTTTTCTTACTTCAAAATTTAATTTTGTATAGAATGTCAGTAAGAATGTCCCGCCAGGTGTATTTCTGAAAAGTTCAATGTCTCAACTAATAGTTAATGAAGTATGAACATTATCGCGTACATCTAATAATGAAAATTCGATTTTTCAAAATGTTGCTGCGGTTGCTTAATTTTTGCGAAAAATTCAATATATCTCGAAAACGATTAAGTTTAGGCCTGGCAAACATATTACGAAAGTTGCTATACTTATATATAATAGCTATACTTACCTTACTTCAACTTATACTTAGTCATGGATCATCACAAAGCTATGCGAATCGTAAAAATTCACTGACAAAATTATGCTGGTCATAGTTATATATTTAGTGCCTACGAAAGCAAACCATTTGTGAACACAAATACAATTTCTTATTATAATACTAGAATAATCTGAGTATAGAATGTCTAAACCTATATTCCATTGCAAGATCATCGGATTATTAGCTACCTAAGTTTCATCTTAAAAAGGTTGCAAAATGGTTTTTGAAGAATGTTCGATTTCGTTAGGAAGATTGTATACACCCTGTATTTGCTATTTAGTATAATTCTACTTAAGTTACTTCACAATTTTTAGTCAATAAATTACTAAAAATTAAAATTAGACCTGGCATTTGAAATACTATCCATTAATATATTTTCGTCGTTTAGATACTAATCTGAAAACGAACAATATAGCGCAAACTAACAAGTGAAAATTTAGAAAATATCACAGAACAGAAATATAACAATTATTAGTAAGGTACAAATTATTGCATGTAAGTTACATTTCGTACGAACCTAATAGTAATACTTGGGGATTTTTTCAATAAATATAAAAAAACTCAATATTTACATCACTTTTCGAGAAAATGGAAAAATATAAATAAACATTATCTTTATCGTTTTCGGCAGTTACTATACGTGCGATTGTGTGTGCCCGTTGCGGCCATTCAAGTGGTTCATTTCGGTGGGATGGTCTTCTTCGTGTTTTATTCCAGGAAAAAGATTTGAAACATATTTAGCCTGCAACAATATCATAATATTAACTTTGCACTTGATATACAGAATAAAGTAAAAAGAGCAGAAAAGGAGAAGAATGTAATAGAAAGTAATAGTGAGCAAACAAGTAAGGTCCACGTTGCACATAAGGTTATGCAAAAGCGCAAATGAAAAAAAAATTAATGCAATTTTTCAGTCAGTGTATTGTAGACCATAAATAGAAAATATAATACACAGTAAAAACGTCTAACGAAAAGGGTATAAAATGAAGCAAATATAGTATTACATATATACATTGGCATGCAATAGTCTGTGGTGGACATAGGCAATTTAATTCTTAACCATTTCATATAAATAATTTATTTTTTTAAATATAAATTCCAATGGAATGAAGATTGTTACTCAAATTTGTTCTTCGAATTTGTAATTACCACAGTAATGCTTTAAACAACCAATTGATGACTTAAAAAGATAAGATTTGGTAGCAACCTGAATAAATATTCAATGATGGGTTTAGATTTGAAGGGAATAATTTGAAATATTTTTTTTATAAATGAAATAATACCGGATCTGTTGTAGAAAAAAATGAGCTTTTTAAGTGTAATGGACCACATTGTATAAATCTGAAACAAAGCAGCGCTGACAAACAAATCTTATAACAAGTGAATAAGGGTTGATAAAAATCAATAAAATACCGAATACCAGCAACCTATTGCAAAAAAATTATAATGCGCCATTGCCATGATAAATTCATATAACAATATCACATAAAGTATGTCGATGACAATAGTGTGTTTGGGTTGGCAGTCAATCCTGATTAATAAGATAAATCAGAATTTTAGAGAGAACTAAAGACAGAATTCCTGCAGGAGATCGATTTAAAAACGAAATTCCAGCATACTTGAATCCCAATCTTAGAATTCCGATCCCTATTGTTCATCTTGGGTAGCCTACTATTTATACTATTTATTTTTTGTTTTCTCTTTTCGTGACGCCGGTCACGATATGCATAAACCTCTCAGCCATGAAATGAATACATTGTTTCTCCATAGAGGTTTTTTCGAGATAACTGTCTTAAAATCAAAGATTTGTTAAACCTGCTTAAACCACGCGAAAGCTTGTTCTTTTCGGCATCTAAAAGTGAGTTTCCGTTGGTCGACTTCTCAGTAGTTACTTTTGAAAAAAATTGCGAATCCTATTGTGTACCAGAATTTCTTCCGAAGTTGACCATATTTGGATTGTTATAAAACAAAAACTAAGTACAATATTTCGAAACTGCTTCTACTACGTGAAACAGAGTTTTCGCCGGTCGAATTTTCGCGCCATCACATCGCAATTAAGCTAATTATAACACACTGCACGACTTGTCCCTTTCCTAATTTATTCTAAAAACTGTGTGGGGGAAAATCAACATTGTAACAATTACGTCGCACAGTAAATCTAGTAAATCTACTCTTTATAAATCAGTAACGAGCAATCTTATATAAGTTCCAGGTATCGTTTTAGTGTTTTGGTCAATCAAATTTTCACGCGATAAGTAACAATTACTAATAACCTGCGATAATTTATTTAAGAATTATTTCAGATTATTGAGATAAAATTGAGGGGAAAGTTTATATATTAAAATTACTAACTCATTAGTTAAAAAAATCTTATCGATTGGAACATTATGAAATGGGGTACTGAACGAAACAAAAGAGTTTGCTATTTACCCGGTTGCGATTAATCAAATTGCGCGTTGAATTAAATAAAAAATTCGCTATAAACCTTATAGCATTTTTTACAATTTGTGGGAGATCGATGCGGTAGGGACCTTCCCCTGAACTATAAATTAGTTTTTATAGAAGGGCTTTCGCTGTTGGCGTCGTCGGGGAATTCGATATTATTTTCCATTTTGGAGTTTCAAGTACCAAATGCTCGTCGACATTTCTTGGAGAGTAAAATTTAAATTACTGGTCACTCATGATTTGCGCTACATCGTGACATTTAAGTTTTACAGTCCTCTTGTGTTTTTTGCCCTAACAATCCCGAAACTATATCACGATTTCTTAGAGATATTCTCTGTACATCAACTCCCAAAAAGAAATGTCGTGCAGGGTGTTATAAATAGCTTAATTGCTATGTGATGGTGTGAAAATTCGACCGACGAAAACTCTGCTTTATATAGTATGTACTAACATTGGGCTTTCACGTAGTGGAAGCCGTTCCAAAATATTGTACATACTTTTTATAACAATCGAAATGTGGTCAATTTCGAAGAAATTCTGGTACACTGTCGGCTTCGCAAATTTTTCAGGAGCCGAAAAGAACAAGCTTTCTCGCGGTGCAAGCAGATTTAACATATCTTTGATTTTAAGAACGTTATGGCGAAAAAACCTTTTATGGAGAAACAATGTATTCATTTTATGGCTGAGAGGTTTATGGATATCGTAACCCCGGTGAAGCAATGCTACCCACAAAAATCTAGAGGAATCCTAAGTTGAGATATTTGTAGCCAGTAAATGATACATTGAGTACAGAACAAGCAAGAAATGAAAGCAAAATGGACTAATAGAAAAATATTGCAACTGGAGAGCATGTAGAAATAAACATTTAATGTTCTAAAAAGAATGATTGCAAAGATGAGCGAAATAAATTATACTGAATTTTCCAATATGCTCATGAAAATAAGAAGAAATAATAACTCCAAAGCAACATAATGCAGAGTGATTTAGGAGGAAACTGCAATATTTGGCGAATGCAGATGTATTCAAGAATTAAAACAGCGTAAAAAGTATTAATATCCATAGTGTCCAAAATTGCTTTCTTAGGAAATGTAACGACGAGTTGATGAGTGGAAGTTGTATATTAAATTTATTGTATTTTTATATTTATTATATTAATTACATTTGGAATCGTAGGATGCGGTTATTTTCTTTAATAGTCTTGACAGATCAAAAGTTTTCTAAACCAACAAAACAGTCAGGAAATAAATGACCAAATGATGCCTCTGAGAAAAAGTTTAAATTATGTCCATACCAACACCTCCAGCATTCATCACTTACTCATCAGGCCAAATTTCATAATTTGATCTCTATCAATCATTTAGTAAAGTTTAGAAAAAAAAACATCTTCATGGTACCTCCCTCAGAGGACTGTATCTTCATTTCGGCCCTAAAATAAATACCCCAAGTATTGCGGCTTCCTCCTGAATCACTCTGTGTATAATAAAAAAAAATAGGTGCAGATGTGAGAAGTGCTGTGAAGAAGTGGTGAATAAATAGAAAAGAAGTGGAAGGTGATAACCCTACCAATGGTAATAATAAACCAAGAAAATGAGTATGCACTTCTTGACTTCTGAATGGTCGCTGGGTTGCGTGAAGATATCTTCGGTGTTAATATTTCGCTATCCTTTATAAGGAACGTCTTCAAAACTAACTGGTATGACTCGTTGGGTGATTAAATTTTTAATAGGGTGGATGTCGGGACGTTAGTTGGTTGCTAAACCAATCAGTAAGGTTTATGACGGATTTCCAGTGATGGTGGAAGGGGAGCCCTGTATCTCTATTCAGATTATTGAGGTTTTTCGTGGACTAGAATTTTGGTTTAGTGGAGCAGAATTTTGTGTCTGATTTCAGTATTTTTGATAATGCAGTTATACTAACTGCACAACATCAAAATCCAACATCGACAAACATCCAAAAACGACAGAAACATGTTATAAACTGATGTGCAAGATGGTTAAAAACAACAACCATAGTTGACGCAATTTACAATGTGTACAGCGTTTAAAAGCAGTATGTTATAGACAAGTTGTTATAGTATATTTACACTATTACTCTTATTACAAGCCAACATTTAATACAATATGTACTGAAATTGACATCTACCTTTTGATACACAACATTTTTGTACACTCGTCATGCTAGTACGGTTACGGCGGTATAGGTTCGTACTCTTCCCGCGGCCTAGTGTCCCTGCATAACCCACCAATAAAGTTAGCCTAAAATGTGTGCAAAAATAACGAATTGTGTTAGTATATCACTCATCAGAAACACTGCTTATACATCAGTGATATACTGGATATTAAAGGCACTTTTCTGAAACGTTTGAAAGAACTGATAGAACCGTAACCAGGTAACTATTAACTTTGCAAGAGTAGTAGCTTGGTTTTGAATACTGTTTTAACTTTTAAATAACAAGGGTTAAAACATCATCCGAACTGTGACAAGGTTGGAAAATAGTATTCTCCTTACATTATATTCATATGACTAAACTTGCATTGCATCGACCAGTTCCACACGTGATGTACTTCATTGACCACTGTTTATCTTTAAGTTATTAAAATTTTAAAGCTTGTATATCAATTTTATGATCGCATCACTTGTTATGCACTAAAATGAACAAATACAATCGTGCTAATAAAATTATGAACAGTTTAATTGTCACAGTATTGGATTTCGTAACACTAAGGCTGGGTTGCATAAAGGATAGTTATTAAAGGACACAACCAAATCATAGTGTTCTTATAGAATTAGTAATACGTTCTTCCTGGGTACAGATCTAACAGTAAGTCATGTCTCTACACAGAAATCAGTAAAGGATGCAAATGCCAACAGTCTAAATTCTGATTTTAAAGAACAATTACACTTCGAAATACACTAATTTTCTTTGATTAGTAAATACACAGAAACAAACGAAGAAATCAAGATTTGAGTATTAAGAGCACAAACACACACACAAATAGAAACGTGTTAGCTACCTCGCACACTACACATAACACATTATGAACACCACAAAAAAAGGATTTGGTTGATAAGCATTAATTTCAATAACGTCTCTTACCACAATGATCGCAACTATCGTTCCTATAGAAAAACCACCTAAAACATCGCTCCAATGATGCTTATAGTCTGATATCCTTGTCATACCAGTGAAAATAGCTGCCAGTATTGCGATGAATTGCAGAGTATGTCTGAGTAATTTTGATCCGTTCCACGTCATGCGCGACTGGAGATAAATCTGGTAACAATCCAAGAGTAATTGCAGTTCATTTAATGGTGTGTTTGCATACTTACTGCAAAATAAACCATCGTATACATGGCGAATGAAGAATGTCCAGAAGGGAATGATAACCTGGAAAAATAAATAGTAAATAAAGTGTAGATTTCCTCAATTTATTACTACATCCAATTATGTCATCATTGACGAATGGACTTACCGCATTTCTTTCATCACTCTTTTGCTGTTCACGAAATCGGTATTGGTGCACTTGTAGTACACGTGGTATCTGTACCTATTGGTTTCGAGGGTGCAATCTACGTCTGGCCTGCAAACTGTCAGAAAGTGCGGTCTCAGTCTTCCAACGGTATATTTCATAACGTCAGTCGTTAGCTGCGAACAAGCTGCTCCAAAACCAAACACTCCAATCACGCAGTAGGTTTTCCACAACCATGCCGGTATCGTTCTGCCAAGGAGGATTACGTCTGCGTCTCTTGTGCTTGTGAGATACTCGGTCAAGAACATCTGAAACAATGAAAGATTTTTTTTGACCATAATTCCTCCAACCCCATAAATACTAAAACACTGTAAAGAATATCTGTGGTTTTCGTTAACTACGTTTCAGATAAAAATCAGGAAGATCAACTAAAATTCTTTATACTGATCTGGATATTGTTATGGTAACAAATAACACCAATTAATACAGCATTAGTGCCTGGAATTACTTCCAACTTATCAGCCACCCTGATTATCGACCACTTTTCTCATTAGAAGTCACATAAACTATGTTTGAACCGCGTGCCGTCTTGAATTGGTTCGCATTCAAGACGAGAGAGAGGGTCGATCTAAAAATAATTCGAATAAATCACAATGTCAAAATAGCATTGGCATCTGTAAACAATGTCGCTCGATTGTTTCGCTGTCGATAAATCGTTACAGCTTTGCTGCAATGCTAATGCGAGCCGTTATTTATTAACATTGTATCAAATGGGTTCAATAATTGCACCTGAATGTATATGGCAGGCGACCATAAATATACGATTGTGTACCATTCGATTCGTCAATGAAACAGAGCGAATGTCGATTTGGGTGGGCACATATTGCTTCAGCGGTGGTCATTTTAGTCTATAAAAAATGTTAACTTTTTCGGAAAATCAAGTTACACATGAGGGGATAGAAGAAATTTCCAAGACACGTCGGAAATGCAACATTCGCAGTTTTCAAGGTCATTAACGAATTTGGAGGTATTTTAAAAACCTTTTTAAAGAAATACCAAAAATCCAAGAATACCCGAAGATACACACAATTACCGGAAATTGCATTAATTTTATGCAACTTCCGGCAATTGTTTTGAAAATAATTAATGTTATCCATACAAATCGAATAAATAAAATATTAACCATGACCAAGTTATGAGCGTGAATTTTCTACCTGCCCCAGTTGTCCTTCAGAAAAGAAACAAGGTCTAAGTCATTAGCACTTATGGAGCAATAGGTAACCTACAGACTGAACCTTTTTCCATTTAAGTCTTTTAATGAAGTGCATTTTTTTTAATTGGCTATAATATACAGGACCCAGGAAGTGTTTCCTTGCACTAACGAAAACAAAAGAAATTGTATAAACATATGCTTTAATAAAGTTTTTTCTCCTAAAATTAATAGAAATAGGAGAAATGTTGACCACATACGGACGTACAGACAGACAAAGACGTCAAAAATGGCGTGAAAATTAAAAAAGGTGAGGGAAATGTATACAGTACGAGTAAATATTGCCGTACCATTCCCGTAGTACGCCCCGCCTTGTCTCTCCAATCGTAGCGTATAGAGTCGCTAGCCGCGCCCCTCTCTAGCTATTCGCTAACGCGAACGCTGCCCATGAGACGGCACCTGCAAGTCGTCGAATTTTCCAAGCGGCGCCTGCAAGTCTCCGAAAAGATTTGTCCCCAAAGGACATTTTTTGTGGGAGTTTTTGAAACAGGTTCGCTAACGCGAACGCTGCCCATGAGACGGCGC
>JAWQRJ010004858.1:0-10702 GCA_033557515.1 Diorygopyx duplodentatus
AACCAAACATGCGAACTACACAGAAGAATAACCCTCGCGTGGGCGGCATATGGAAACTTGGTAACATACTTAAAAGCGACCTCCCCATGTGTTTAAAAAGAAAAGTGTTTGATCAATGTGCCTTGACGGTCCGGACATATGGTGCCGAAACCCTGACCCTGACCCTAACAAAAACAACTGCAAGAAAACTGGCTGTGGCGCAACGTAAAATGGAAAGGTCAATGCTCGGAGTATCACTGCGCGACCACATAACGAATGAAGAACTTCGCCGAAGAACAGGAATAACAGATATGATCGATCGTGTATGTCGACTCAAATGGAACTGGGCGGGACACGTAGCCCGTATGGAGGACGGAAAGTGGACCAAGAGATTATTGGAGTGGAGACCACGAGCCGATAAGCGAAGTAGAGGAAGACCTCCTACAAGATGGACTGATGACTTGAAAAGAATTACTGGAAATTGGATTCAAACTGCCCAAGATAGAATAAAGTGGAGCTCTCTGAGGGAGGCCTATGTCCAGCAGTGACCGCAAGAGGGCTAGATGATGATGGTGATGATGATGTTTATTGTTATCATGTTTACTACTACCATGTTTATTGCTTCCACGTTTCCTTTTTTTGCAATTTATTGATGTACTAAATTTGAGCAGAACTGTTTTTTCAGAAAATCTTTTTTCTTTGTATCTACTAAAGCACAAAGGATAATAAATACCAAATATGCCTTTTGTTTTGAAAACAAAACTTAATCATGGATAAATAAATCTCCTAAACTATGAAAGATAAATAGCTCAAACTTTATATAATTGGAAAGGAAAAAATCAAGTAATTTAATAATGTCAAAATAAACCATGGTTTCGATTTTAAAAAAATGCAACTTTTGGTCACATCTCGAAACTTGTGCAAGGTAAAAAATATTTTTATTATCTATCCTACAGAATGTTTTAATATCTTCAACTTTTTCCCTCAAATTTTTTTGATACGATAAATGATATGGAAAATATTCACATTTGAAGAAAATGACAATTTTCAGTTTTTTCAGGATATCTAGTAGGCGATGCATTTTTTTTGGAAAACATTTATATAAAATAGTGCATTACTATAATCATAAAAATATCATTCATTCTCAGTCTATTTTTAGTAGTCAACAAATACTTACAAATTAAATTAACTTTCCCTTCGACTGATAATAACACATTTGAATAAACTAATGAACTAAAATTGTGAGCGTCTATAAACCACTTTCTCTAGTTGAGTTCTTACAGCATTGTTTGAACCCGCTCAAATCAGAACAGGAAATTTATACACTTTCATATTAAACAAATATTTTGTAATAAAAATAGTATTAATAAACTTTAGTCATTTCCTAAAATTTGGTTTGGATCTGTAGATGCAGTTTTTTGGAAAAACAAAAGAAGGTCTGAACAGCTTAGATAAACATCCCCATATTGTTCCATTTAACCGAGAATAATTCAGGAATTTTTTTGGTTTTACGATCGGGAGAAATGGAAACTTGTCGTTATCTGCAATATTTTGTCAATTTATTGTTGTCTTTCTCAAGCATACGCTAACGACATTTAACATTTTTTTAAAATAAAAAGAAGTTACAAATTAAAATACCACGGCACGGGGTAAACAACACGTTAGTGCTGACATGTTGTTTAAACTGCTTTGTCAATGTTTCTCTTCAATTTTAAAAAACCTTCTTTTCAAATTTTCATTAACACCGGAGTGCCACTGCTGGATAAATTTTTCTTTGTTTTTTATAATATCTGCAGCTTTAGATTTTCCTATATTAAAACTGGATATTTTGGGAACAAAATTTGATTGTTATTAATGTTGATCACACATATTGAATGTCAAGTTCAACTTTTCCACCCTATTAGAGAACAACATTTGGAAATACTGACGATGCGAATTCTGTTCTCAAAATTTGTAACCGCATAGGTACAAAAAGCTTATTGACAAGTGTCCACATTGATAAGAACGTATTATTTAACTATAGTAAATGTTCTATTTATATTCTATTTATATAAAAATTGCCTATAATAAACATATTAAAAACTAACCCTAACATATAATAAAGTTGTTTAGGAAAGCATCAATTTATCAACAAAAGTGAATACTTTTAGTACATTAATTGTAGGCATTTTTTCCACTTTTCATTATCTTATATCTGGTTATAATCAAAACTGTAAATGCCTATATGTAGTTTAATGGAAAGTTATTTTTTAATAAAATTGTTATATTTTTAGTATACCAGACGTTGCACGCTCAAGTGTAGCTTCTAGTTTTTATTTATTCTTCAAAATTAATAAGTTTTTTTATTGTACGATTTATGAACCTAATAATTCAAATATTTCCAGTCGGTCTGCCAACAGATCAAAAAGATTTCAACTTGGATTTACCCGGAGTACATAATTTCTACGTAAATGTACAGGATCAGGAAACAGATAAAACCGTTAACCTGGGGGTATGGCATATGCTGCCATGGATCGCAGTAAATGAAACCGTTGGTCAGAATGTAGACCACTTTGATCTATTACAAAACACAAGGTTTGACGTGCTGATACACTTTCATGGCACAGGTGAAACGCGTTTGGATTCTTATAAAATGAGCATTGTCCTGCGCTATTTTTTCCACGTGTTTTTGTTTGACTATAGAGGTAACTTTGTTATGAAATATTTTATATGAATATAAAGATATAGATAGATGTCTTTAGGCTACGGCGACTCAACTTCAGGTAAGATGTCCGAGGAGGCAGTCGTTGCAGATTGTGTACAGTTTTACAAATGGGTTATGACTAGAACTACAGCCAAAATATACATTTGGGGACATTCGTTAGGTGCTAGTTTAGCACTGCATACAGCAAAAATATTGATGAGCGAAGGAATTAGTCCTGAAGGTATATTTTTGGAGGCAGCATTTACGTCCATGTATGAAGAAATACCATACCATCCCTATGGAAAGGTGAGTGAAGGTACTTAGTATCTTTGTAAGATATGTTAAAAACTTCTGTTAACTGTAGAAAAATTTGTATATATGCACAAATGAGGGTAGTGGTTTTCTGTAGTGATTCGGTCCCATTGGATTTATATCCTTTACGAAAATTTGGTTTTAACTAGCGAACTTATTTACATTGATGTATATATTTGAATAATTTTTACTGAAATAGATATTTGCGTGGCTGCCATATTTTAATGCGACAATACGCAAACCGCTACTAGAGAATGGATTCCATTTCGACAACGTTAAAAATATTAATGCCACGTCAGCGCCAGTATTGATGTTCCATGCAGAAGATGATAGTATAATACCATTAGCCCTAGGCAAAAAGGTATGCATGAACCAGTTAAATATTCTGTAAATAGGTGTGAAGCATGCTAAATTTTCTTTACCTTCATTTGTTTATACTGTACCATTTATACTCACAAAGTCAAACGTTGGTTTCCTTTGAGCTAAAGGTGTTACTAATAGGGTTCCCTTGAGCTAAGGGTGTGCTAATATACCCTATGCGGTATATTACATATTGATGTTAGTTTATATTAATAAAAAACAAAATCAGCTAATGATTGATAACAAGTTGACACCTAGGATTATTTATGCTTTTTATATGTGAAAATAAGATAACTTTCTGTGGCATATAGTTTAGGATTAGTTTTTGTTATCGCTTACCTGTTTTTTGTTATCGCAGATGGCTTGGCATTACATTTTCCCCTTGGCACTTATTCTTCAAATATTCTTCCTCAGCTCACCAAAAAATTATTGTTGTAGGATTTTGTGAAAGAAACTTTTTCTTTTCATTGTTTGTCTTATCTCCTTAAGTTAGTTAGTCTTATTAGTCCTGTACTTGATCATATTTTAAATATAAAATTTTATACAGTTGTGTTTAGGTAATATTTATTTAAATGCAAAGAGTAAAGAACACTTAATTAATAAATAATATTAACAATAACAAATGATTGTACAGTTGCATTTATAAAGCCAAATTGTCTGTGACTGCAAATTCCAACATTTGAATATAGGTAAATAATGGTAACCCATTAAGCATAATATTGGATACATGCACAAATTTTTCACGGAAACAATTGGGACATGTTGTATATGTATAATAAGAACATAGTAAGTAAGAATGCTTGTGCTTATTCTTTTTATAGCTGTATGATGTATCTGCATCACCAAATAGGACCTCCACTTTTGTTCAAGTCTCCAGAACGTACGGATGTGATCATTTTTGGCTTTATATTTTCCCTGACTTGCCTTACTACATAGAGTAAGTATATTCATAGTGCACATTCACGGTATACCTAGATATTAGTTTTATATGAATACATTTTAGAAAATTTTTATATGACAACAAACAAAATTGGAGAAGAGCCTTAATATCACATAATATCCAAAGGAAGAAATCTGGTAAAAACTTAAGGTTAGAAGAGTACTATAGACGATCTAAACAGGCACACTTGTTGCCGCCAGGCTGGAGGTAGATCTTTGAAATATTTTTGTGCGATGTACCGAAAGTTAGGTTGTCTTCTTAATTGTGATATTTTGATTTGTGGTTAAAAATATATATTTATTCGACACGAAAGAAGGGTGTTTTTTTATGAAAGCTCTAACAGAAAATTTAATATCATCGGTACATACTAAACTTTTTAGGATTGCAAATAATTTGCATAACTGCATAAATTTAGTTGTTTAGTATATTTACTAACTTATTATTAGAAGGAATATAGTAAAGAGATGGTGTTATATAGCTAAAAAAAACGGTGCTTGTTCGCCGTTGTATTTTTCTCCTTAATAAGTTTGAAATGAAAATATGAAAAATAAGAAAATATGAAAACAGAATCTCCCTACTATATTCAATGCGATCCAATTATTACAATTATTAATTAAGTAAAATTACCGTAACAGGATATTTTGGGATCGATAATTATGATTCTCACCCTAATTTTTAAGACGATCCTCCGGTATGTTGTCTTTTCTGTCTCTTTCTTCCACCTTTGATTCGGCTGTGTGAAATAAAAGTTCCTGTCGTATGACATCTGCTTACACATTTAGTAGTTCTTGAAAGTGTTTCCTCCATTTTTCTGTTATCTCTGTTTCATTTGTCACTAGGTTACCCTCATCAGTTTTTATAATTGTCTCTACTCAGTGTCTGAAACCATTCTTCTACGACAGCATTATAAGGGGTAGAACTGTGGAACGCTAGGCAGAGCTTGGCATCCCTAATAAGCTTGCATCCCTATTAATACCACAAAAGCATACATAGAAGACTCAACTAGTGCAGTGAAAGTTAGGGGAAGGCTCTCGAATTCCTTTACCATCAACAGTAACCTCAAGCAGGGAAACACTTTATCACCACTACTGTTCAATATCGCCCTACAAAGCATTGTGAGAAAAACAAACAGACACATTCCTATTTAGAAATCAGGGTCCTCGCGATATATTGGCTTATGCAAATGTGACACAGACATAGTGGGAAATACAACCATCAATATAAAATAGGAGTTTATAAGCTGGAGAATGTAACAAGAGGTGAAAATCAACGAGGATAAAACAAAATACATGATTATGACGAGAATGGACCGAAGAAATAGAATAAAGCAAATGTTTTAATATGTAGGAGCCACAATTACCTCAGACAATGACATGCTGAAAGAAATTAACACTAGAATGCAGGCAAGCTATTGTTATTATGCACTGCAAAAAATAATAAAATCCAAAAAAACTTCTTCAGAAACACAAAGATTAGAATCCACCACACAATTCTAAGATCTGTAATGATATATGCCCATGAGACATGGACTATGATGAAACAGATTGAGAATTGGCTGAATGAAAATTACAGAACGAAAAACACTGAGAGGAATATACGGACGAATAAGAGGTGACACCACACAACAATACCGAATCAGGACAAACCGAGAATTAGAAGAACTATTCGGGCATAGTGAAAGTAATTAAATCAGAAATACTCAGGTGGGTTGATGACATCTTTTTGTCGTAAAATAACAAAAAGATCAATATCTTATATGTATCAATAAGTGTGGGAAGAGATCCCAGAAAAAAAAAGGTCGCTGATCAAGCGGATGAAATTATGATGGACCGACACAAGTGAGGCAGATTGTGAAGTCAACTATGTGAAGGCCCATCCCGGGTTGTAGAGCTATGGAGGATGGAAGGAATTATGATTCTAAAGTCAAAACCGCATATTTTCAACATGGCAGACTAAAGATTTAAACAAAAGGGTGAAATAAATTGAGGATTAAGAGGGCCCTGAATCGAACAGTGCCAAGTGGGCCCCTATAATAATAAATTAGTAACAGATATCAGGTCTATTTTCTGATATTGAACTTCTAAGGTACTTCTATTTGTTTTAATGTAAAAAAACTTCTTTCTACCCTTGCTGTCGAAACAGGAATTGTTAAAAAGCATGCATGCTGTTATTATCTCGGAAAAGTGATATTAAATTTATCCATACTATCGAATTTTATTATTAATTATATCTGTTCTTTAATTGTTTTAATCTTTTCTACTTCTGATTTGAGGCATGCCTTTATAGAAATTAGCTGATCGCAGAAGTTTGCAGTTAAATCATTTTTGTATTTGTTCATCTGTATTATTGATACAGCAAGTAGCTACGCCCATAGTTAATCCGGTATGGCAGACTTTTCAACTTGGAAATGTGGGTGTGTTGGGTCATTGATTAAAATAAAAAAAAATTAAGATATCCTGCAATGATTTTTGACATTTTTCCAAAGATATTGATTCCAACTTGCTCTGATTTTTTTAACAAATGAAAAATCAGCTCTTCACGATAACCATCACAAAAACATCGACATTCAAAACCAGTTGCATCAGCAAGAACAGTTCATTATCTGCATTAATCAGAAACTTATTACGTATTAACTTTTGATTTTTTAGGAGTATATCCCTCGAAGTTTCTCTTAACCCTTTCGTGGGCCACTTTCCTCGGGTGGGTAGCCGACTTCTCACGGTCCACGAAAGGGTTAAGGAATACTATTAATGGAGTAAATTTACTAATATTTATATTCTTCTTACTAAGAATCATGATTCTTAACATTGAATACGTTGTCTATAATGTGGAAGGCCAATTTTCCAGAAAAATGTTGTACTTCTTTCCCCATACACCAATCTTCAAACTTATTGTAGTTTACATTTGATTCTTGATTTTGTTGAAATTATCATTGAAATTGTTCTACTAGCTTCTAATTTAAGGTTTAATTGTAAATGGTCTTCAGAATCGCACATTATATATATTTTTTTCATAATTTCTTTTCTTGGGAGTGTAATTTTCTAACAGTTCTCACAGTAACTAGCAGTTCTTGAGTTACTTTTGTATATGATCTTTTACTTATAGGGTTATCTAATATCAATATCTTCATCATCGTCTTTCTTGTGAATCACAAAAAGTAGTACAATTACAGGCAGTAAAATAAGTTACATTTTCATTATTTCTATCTGGTAAAATCATACCAGCGAGCTTTCTGTGAAAATCCATAAATTCTGTGTTTCTTGTATAACAGACAAGCAAACATTCATAAAAACGAAATTATCATTTAAGTTCAGTAGTTTTTTCCGCTGTCAGGTGACAGTTTTCGTTACTTACCTCAAAATGGCTAATGTGATGTAAAAATTTTACCGCTCCGATAGAAGGATCATGGACATTTCTCGATTAATTTAATACAGAAATGTCACTAAAAGAAAGTAGTACTATTTGATAAATATTACTACTATGTATTAACAAATTAAGCAGTGATTTTTGGAACTATGAGAAAAAGCTTTTTTGCAGTTTCAGTTGGTTTGCATTAAAATGCAACATTCTACAATAAATCGAAAATAATCTGTTTGAAGTATGTTCTCATTAGTGTTTATGCTGATCACCGCAATTATATTAACTACTTCACTAAGTGATTATTCATGTGTATTACATCCTTTATTCTTATGAAAATTAGTTTTCTTATAATAGTCCACAACTGTTACAACTCATCTATAAACTATTCTGGTCCTTGCTTTGTTCGCGAACAGTTTTCAATAAACTCTCTATTAAAATAAGTGTAAGCTTCCGTTAGTCTTGTGGGTTTAATGTTATTCGTCTTATTGTCCTTACTCAATATATCCTGGTAGTTCTGGTGCATCCCTTATGTGGAGGTGATTGTATCGGTGTTTTGCATCAAACAAATGAACAGTAACGGCTCCTTGATTTTCAGGATCCCTTTCATTCATTGCTATGGTAGCTAACTAAAAATTAGAATTACTTGAATGAAATATATGGACCACAATGAAATACACAATTATAAGCAACATATACGTACCTTGGCAGACAGTTTATAGGGAATTATGAAGTCATCTTTTGCATGAAGGATCATTATAGGACAATCCACGTCTAATATGTACCTGGACGTGCTGAATGTAAATCCATTCTTTTCTAAAGGATCGAGGACCGCCCATTTGAAGTACGGCAACCAAGAGAATATCTGAAGGTGGAAAATGACTGGTAAGTTTGAATTTCAGAACGTCTGTGGCTTTATCTATGAATTCAGAAGGAGCTCTCAAAGTTATAGCTCAACTTAACAATTTATTACCTACCCTACATTTTTTAAAATTTAAATCACATGGTACGGTCACATCACTATCATGCTTGATTCTTAGAATAATAATGTTAATTTCTTTTCTTTCCTAAGTTGCCCTTCGATTTCTAGGGTAGTCTACTCAGTCAAAAGCATTAGTAAACTAATTAGAAATGTTTGAAAATGCTTTTGACTGACTAGTTGTGTTGTGGATAAATGCAACACATATGCCAATCATTGTTTAAAATGACTCGATTCGTGATATTTACACACAAAAATAAATTGCCTACTTTTCCTAAAGGATGGCATGGAAGTTCTTCTCTCATAGTCGTGAAAGGCGCCTCCAAAATAAGTCCTGCCGGCACTATTCCTTCCTTCTTCAATGCGGCCACCGTATGCGTGCCAATTGACGTGCCCAACGAGTGACCCCAAATGTAAATATCAGCAGGAGTATTCATCTTGACCCATTTGTATAGTTGTATCAGATCGTTAACCACAGCTTCCTCCGTGAGTTTCGCCTTCGTCGAGTCTCCGTAGCCTAGCATCGAATACTTTTTACAAAGCTCTGACGTATCTGCAGTTTGGTCATAACTATACTTACTTCTATAGTCCACTGCTAGCACGTGAAAAAACTGTCTCAGGATGTGATACAACGGTGCCGGGAATATTCTAGAGCCGCTGTTTCCATGAAGATATATCACGACGCTGTATTTATTAGAGTTGAGCGCTTCGTCGAATTCGTCGCTATTATTGTCGGAGACCCCAACTAGATCCAACGGTAGCACGTGCCAAACACCTAAAGATATATTACTTTTGTTGTCCAGGTCTTTTACCTCGATGAAAAAACTCCTGACGCCCCTGAAGCCGTACTTCCTGAAGTTATTGAATTGTGGAAACAGCGGCTTGTCAACTGGCAGAAAAGTTATTATGTAGTAAAGTAGATGTTAAAACATTAATAAAGTGTTGTAAAAGGCTTCTTTAAGTTTGCTGTTTTTAACGTAAATTTTGAATATTAATTTTCATAGATGGCGCTGCGAGCGCTATCAACTTTGAAATTTCAAATTGCAAGGGGGTCCGCACTGTATGTCATATACCAAAGAGAAGATGTAGTATATCAAAGAACACAACAATTTTGACGTTAGGAAACCAAATGTTCTGTAGGGTGTGTTGATTATCCTTGCTAATCAGGTGAATAATAATATTAGGGTATAATTAATTGTACATTTCTGATTATAAACAATTAAATTAGACATTATTTTAGTATCCTACTAGTTTCGAGCATAAGTCGTCTTCAGGGACACTACAAATTTCATAAAATACATAAATTAGCCGGTTAAATGATGGTATAAGGAAAAGATTGCTTTATGTGTTGGTAACATGTCTCAAATGCAAAAACAGGTGTCAAAGTGAGCCTAAACAAAATTCATTAAACTATGAGAAATGCAATTAATTGTCTTGTTTGTATGAAGGAATAATGTCAAAGAATAAACTAAAAACAGATTATACTGATCCGCAATTTTTCAACTCTGTTGTTTTCAAATGATGTATGTGAATGAAATTCCGTATCACGTCAGGTTTTTTCACAAATGACGAAAATGTGAAAATTTGAAAAAACGTATTTTTTAATGATATTGCTATTTGGCAACGTGGGTAACGTGTGAAAATGGATGGGTGTACGGAATAGATAAATATAAATACATATTCAAAAGAAAATATACCTAACATTTGCCACTGGGCTCCCCTCCAAACTTCCTCTTTTTTTATTGTCCTCGATGAGCGTTCGTACAATCTCTGTTCAATAGTCGGCCAGCATATATACAGTTCACTTTCCTTGGTATTCCTTCTAATATCCCATCACTTTAATATCCTGATGGAAGCGGTCGCCATGTTCTTCCGAAAAATCACTAAGATTGTTAGGAAAGAAATTTAGATGAGCATGAAGAAAGTGAACTTTGACGCTGAAAGTGTTGTAATTTGCAGCTTTCGTGTTCCCCAAAAAGTTGTTTACCACATTTCTGAATGCAGTCCATGCTCGCAGTGTGCAGTCACTCATAGTTTCCTCGGAGATGTTGTCCGCCATTAAGTTTCGTATTTAAGGCCCTATAAAAATGCC
>JAWQRJ010004859.1:0-10702 GCA_033557515.1 Diorygopyx duplodentatus
CAAAAAAAAATTAAACGTAGGCAGTGTCGTTCACAAGAATAACCCCAAAAACTATATTTTTGACCAACCCTTTAAATGCCTCTAACTTGGTAGGGGAGGCCTAAATTTAAAAAAATTATATAAAGGATTCCACCTAAAATCAATTGTACAATATGCCCTTGCAGTATTTGCGCATAATTTCTGGACACCCTGTATATCTAATACAGTTACAGAAGATGTTGGAGTTTTCACGAATCGGGAACGAAATGTCGACATACATATTTGAAATATTTTGAACATAAATACTTGGTAGGAGTATTTAAAAAATTAAAAAATAAGTGTTCAGCCAACTTTCTAATTTTAAATTGTGTAATTTTATTTAAATAGATTTACACAATTATTAATGCTTATTTGACATTTGTTAAAAAATATTCATTCACATTTTTAATAGATAAAATAACAAATTGTTCGAATGTTATTAACTGCTTAAAAATTCAACGAAAGCAGCGACAACAGAAGGCGAGAAGTTGTCATCTCCCGCCTCGTAGTCTCGCGTACGAAGCGAGAAAAATGCAAGACGAGAAGTTACCACTTCTCGCACAACTCTCGCTGCAAGACGCGAAGCGAGAAGTTGCCATTTCTCGACTCGTGGATAGTGATGTAAAGTAACTGGGTATTTATTTCTCCTGGTAAATACCCAGGTTAGTTTGGGGTATTTACCCGGGTAAATACCCGAAATAGGGGTATTTATAAAATGTATTAAAGGTACGACGGTAAAACGGAAGGAAAAAATACCCAACTGAGGAAAAAAGAAAGATGAGGAAAGAAAAAGGAAGAAAGGAGATGCGAGCAGAAAGCAAGGAGTTAGGACTAAAAATAAAGAATAAAGGAAGAAGGTGCAATGTGAAAAAAGAAAAGAAGTAGGTGCAATGTGAAAGAAGAAAAGAAGTAGGTGCAAGACGAGAGAAGATGGAAGGAAGAGCCAAAAATCTCTTAGGAATCATATGAATCACAGCCTCACATAGCTCTACGATTCATGCGGTCTTCTAGAGTGGACAATGAAAGAAAGGATGCGAAAGAAGGGAGCCGGAAAAGGAAGAGGGCGGAAGAAGGAGGAAACAATAAAGGAGAGAGGTGGCATTGCAAAGTGACGAAGAAAAGCGAAGAGGAAAGGAAAGATTAAGCAGAAAGAAGGAAAGAGGAGCAAGGTGGTAGAGGATAGGAGGAAGAGCAAAAATGGAACAAGCACGAAATCGAAGAACCATAGAAGGCAGAAGAGTAATACTGAAGAAAAAGGAAAATAGATGAAGGTGATGTGACGCCATAATTCAGGGTTTCAGAGAAGGCTGAAGGAAAAGGAAAGAAGCAAGAAATATACAATCCAAACAGTATTATCCCAATACAATGCTAACTAACAAAACGAGCAAGGTTTCGACGAAGAAACATAAAAGGAAGAAGGTAGAAGTTTCGAGAAAAAATAAACAAAGGAAGAAGGAATGTGGGAGAAATGGGGAAGAACGGCAAGTCGTGGCAAGAGAAACGAGGCAACAACGCTTCAAAATTTAACTATAAGAAATATAGGCATCGGTAGCATAAAGTACGAAACTAAAAGAAAGTGGAAAAATCGATGAATATAGGCTGAAGGGAGAATGAAGAATGAAATATGGGAAACGGAATAAGGAAGAAAGAAGAAGGAAAGACGGACAAATGTGCAATACTCAGGTGAAGAAAGATAGAGGGAACAAAGATAAGAATCCAGAAGAAGAGGGAAGAAATACTGCATTAAATAATGCGGGAAGGGAGAAAAGACTGACGAACCAAAGTCTTTGAAAAAGAAATAAGAAACACCAAGATGGAAGCCGGGATAGAGAAGAAATAAAGAAAAAAGTGGTAATAAGAAAGAAAAGCAAAATGAAGAAAGGTAGAGAAAAGTAGAAAGAAGTCAGATTGATAATAAACCAGAAAAAAGAAACGAAAGAAAGTAGTAGAAAAAAGGGTAGAGAGCAGAAAAGAATGAAAGAAATGGAAGAAGAGATAAAGAAGAAGGGGGAAAAGTTGTCATATAAATATGCTTTTGGATAAAATTTGGTTAGGCTTACTTCTTAGTCCGGGTTGGATTTGGATTTGATTTGCTTCGGTTCGGTTACTATTTTATTGCGAGTCAAGATGGCTGTTGTCACGTGGGAGATTTTTGCAACGTGTTTATGAATTAAGAGATTAAATCGCCATTTTTCTAGAAAAGGAAAACCGACCGGCAGCCGAGGAGTTTCGAGATGATTTATTTATAATGAAACTCAGCTACTTGGTCGACATATTCGAGAACTTAAATACCTTGAATCTTCAACTCCAAGGAGCAAACACACATATGTTGGATACGAGTGATAACGTTAATGCTTTTTGTAGAAAACTGGAATTGTGGAGCAGATATGTAAAGCAAAAAAACCTAGAAATGTTTGCAAATGTGGATGAATGTGTTAAAATAGTTAAAACTTACAATACTGAAGATCAACATGCGGAAGTTGTTTTTGTAACCATTGAAAATCATTTAACCATGCTGGGAAAGAATTTTAAAAAGTATTTTTTTGCTGATTTCAACTTAGTAGCAAGTTACGAGTGGGTTAGGGATCCATTTCAAAATATTGCCGAAGGTCTCTCAACTGCCGAAGAAGAAATCTTTAGACTTCACGGCAAGTGGCGAAATCAAAAGTCGATTTAGTAATAAATATCACTCTTTGAATTTTGGGCAGGGTTGGATGATAAGTTTTCTGCACTGAAAACAAGAGCATTTCGTGTACTACTACAATTTTCAATATCCTACCTTTACGAAACCGGATTTTCTACGGTGGCTGCTTTGAAGACAAAATATAGATCTCAGCTAAATATAGAAAGAGAGCTTAGAGTGTCAATTTCTTATATTAAACCTTCTTTCGAAAAACTTTGCCCTAAGACAGGCCCAAGGGAGTCACTAATAATAACAATTAATTAACACTAATTAATAACAATTAATACTTAATTGTTATTAAATTGCTTTTTATGTAATATTGATAAGTTAATTATTAAATACATTGTGCAGTACTGATACAATCTTATTTATAAGTGTATTATATCAGTGTAAACGTGTATTTTATTTTTTATTATGTCAGAATGTATTTTATTGCTTTTCTTTCAGTAAATTAAATAGTTTTTTAATACCATTTTTTCTCCACATACTCGCGCCCCCCATTTAGTTTTATCACGCTCCCCTAGGGGGGCCTTCTTTAAATCTGCAAATAAAATTCATTAATAAAATTCAAAGAATCTGTAGTTTATGCGGATGAAATTGCATAAATTTCATCCGCATAAACTACAGATTCTCCACAAATTATGGGAAGATGACTCTGATAGATAAATACAATTTTGTGAAGAAATGATGGAAATAATTCAAACTATACTGCAATTATTAAAAAATATTTGCTTCAGTCATGAGTGCACATTTTATCTCAACGCCATAGTTAATAAACATACATAATTGTTGGTACTGGAGCGTCGAAAATCCACACATCTTTTCAGAAGGTCACACCCAAACTTATTGATGAAAGCCTAAATGGAAACAATTACTTAGAGATGTTGGACACCATAAAACGTATTTTTGATACCTTTGTTACTTTCTGAATTATTTGAACTGATAATTTTCAAATCGACACCTTGTATGTTGGATTTTGACTTGTTTGCATTTTGACAGCATTCACTGTAAATGTTCAGTTATCTACCTTAATGCCCGGTTGCACAAACCATGGCTCAAGTTAACGGGCCATTAACGGAATCATTAACCAATCAGATTGATTGCTTAACTGCTTGTTAACGATCTGTTAACGTGACAGCTGTGCTTTGTGCAATCGGGCGGGCACAACTGTCAAATGGATAAGCTGTCTTTTCTCATAATTTCTCATCACAGCCGCCCATTACTGTTTACTAGAAAAAATATCACTACACGTCCTTCCAATAATTTAATTAAATTCATAAAATCTTAAAAATTGTTTTTGCTCAATTCTGTAATTGATCATTCGGTTTACAATATCATCTAACGATCTTGAAAACAGCAATCTAATTACTTTATTTAAGGACAGCTAAAATACTTCATATTGCGGCAAGTGCCGATATAAAAATCAATAGTGTGACCCAATGTAAAAAATTAAATAAAGAAAAAAAAATTAAGGTCATTTAACTAAAATCGATCTGAAAATATTCATAGTGAAGTATAAACACGAACTCTCCTATGACAGTTCTATACCAAACTATTGTGGTAATTTATACGAAATTATAATTTATACGAAAATGATTTAATTTTGTTTATCTTCTAAATTCACTAAACGACCGACTGAGTTCATTCGTATGTTTTTCGGAAGGAAATTTTTCGATTAAATATTTAGTAACCATTGTAGCACGAAAAAAAAATTTAAGACAAAAAGGTCAAACAAGTGTGTGTCGTAAAGGAGTTATGGTGCGTTAAAGATGGCGCTCAGAATTAGTTTTTGTTTAATATCTCAGCAAGTCTTAGATTGAAAAATACTATACAATACCGTAACGCAGCGACTTAGACCAGACATGTTTAATAAAGTGGCCCTTAAACTCAACACAGAATTAAAAATGCAAT
This sequence comes from Diorygopyx duplodentatus, assembly GCA_033557515.1. Classification (NCBI taxonomy): domain Eukaryota; kingdom Metazoa; phylum Arthropoda; class Insecta; order Coleoptera; family Scarabaeidae; genus Diorygopyx; species Diorygopyx duplodentatus. Next base: position 4,613 of record JAWQRJ010004859.1, read on the forward strand.
AATATATCGGCTTTTTTATTTAAAAAATAAATTTCTAAGCGTGCATAATAATCAGACGATAGGCAAGTTGACGGTAGTGCAGCCTTTATTTGAAAACATTTTTTCATAAACTGAACGGTAAAGATGCTAAATTATATGTTTAAGTTCATGAAAACCCTGACTACATAAACCATTGCTTACTCTTACGCAACACGTCTCCAATGCTTCTCCTTTCCCGCAGGAAACGCCGCGTGACATGTTCATCACGTCCCAGCAGTTGGCGACAACAAATATCGGGAACGTTTCAAAACGCAGACGACAAGAGCAACAGCAGCAGCAGCAGCAGCACTACGTCAGCAGCAGCGGCCACTCAGAGGACGCCGGTGACCTGCACCATCAACATCATCATCAGCAGCAGCAGCAACAGCAACAACAGCAGCTCGGTCAGCACCACCACCACCAGCTGCAGCAGCATCATCAGCACCACCACCACCATCACGGCGGCGGTGGCGTGATTCACAGCAGCGGCGATCAGTTCTTGCACCTCCAGCAGCAGCAGCAGCAGCAACAACAACAACAACAGCAGCAGCAGCAGCAGGACCTGACGAACGGCGCGACGGGATCGTCGGTCAACACCTCGAGTCAGACGGACGCGAATGGACACGCGGTAGGTGGGAGTCCAGCGAGCTCCAGGACATTCGTCAGGACCTCCACTATAAAGTTGCTCGATAACTATCAGCGCTGCGGCCAAAAGGTCAGTACTTAAAGTGCGATAGCGTTAAGTAATAGGTGAAAATGTGTAGAGTGTACAGTAGTTACCCTATAGCAACAAACGTTCCACTTTCGTGATTAGCTCAATTAACAACTAAAATTATTGAGATCGGACGTTTTCAGTACAATTACAGGTATTTCTTACAGATAATCTCGTTTAATTGCGCAATTAAGTTAAGTATACGTCCGGAAGCGTACTGTTAAGTATTAAACTTATGGCGAACAAGTTTAAACATGTAAACTCCCACCCCACATAACATGGAGTTAACTTCAATAGGTGTAAAAATGCGTAATACTTCGAAAGTAACCGTTTGATAAATCGTTGTTGATTTTCCTATCTTATCGAATTGTTGTGTACGCTTATCAAATTCCAGAGATCTGCAATTTAATATCTGTTAATTCCGTTTTGATGAAAATAACAACAATGTATTATTATTTTTTTATAGAACGTATAACATAGATTGCGTAATGTTTTCACAACTGCCTGTAACATTGCAGAACCTCAATTATTCAAGGTAACCTGAGTTGATGAAATTTTCTTTATTGATCATTTACTTGGTTGATAACAAGAAAATTACAGCATGGTAACGTCGAATGACTTGAATAACGAATAATAAATGGTAGCAGTATTAGTTATCAACTTCGAATAAGTGACCCACCCATACGAGAAACACACATGCAAAAAAAAATTCAAATCGATCAATATCTTCTGTTCGTTCTTTGAGGGTCAATTTTTTTGATATGGGCACATAATCATATCATTCACACTCAACACCCATAATCACCAGAGTTCTGGCCAGTAGCTAATTTGTTTATAATTGTTTATAGCGAATAACTGCCGAAATATGTTATGCTGGTGTTTCTGTCAGTAGTTCTAGGTTGATATGGGCGCAAAATCATAGTATTCACTCTCAACCCTCATAATCGCCAAAGTTCTCGAAACGTGATATCGGGCGTTTCTATCGATAGTTCTCGAAAAACGTTATGCTGGCGTTTCTATCAATAGTTCTCGAAAAATGTTATGCTGGCGTTTCTGTCAATAGTTCTGAGTTGATATTGGCACATAATCATAGCATTCACATTCAACACCCATAATCACCGGAGTTCTGGCCAGTAGCTAATTTGTTTATAATTGTGTATAGCGAATAACTGCCGAAATATGTTATTCTGGTGTTTCTGTCAGTAGTTCTAGGTTGATATGGGCACAAAATCATAGTATTCACTCCCAACACTCATAATCGCCAAAGTTCTCGCCAGTAGCGAATTGGTTTATAATTTTATATAGCGAACATCTGCCGAAAAACGTGATATCGGGCGTTTCTATCGATAGTTCTCGAAAAATGTTATGCTGGCGTTTCTATCAATAGTTCTGAGTTGATATGGGCACATAATCATAGCATTCACACTCCACACCCATAATCACCAGAGTTCTGGCCAGTAGCTAATTTGTTTATAATTGTTTATAGCGAATAACTACCTAAATTTGTTATGCTGGTGTTTCTGTCAGTAGTTCTAGGTTGATATGGGCGCAAAATCATAGTATTCACTCTCAACACTCATAATCGCCAAAGTTCTCGCCAGTAGCTAATTGGTTTATAATTTTACATAGCGAATATCTGCCGAAAAACGTGATATCGGGCGTTTCTATCAATAGTTCTCGAAAAATGTTATGCTGGCGTTTCTGTCAATAGTTCTGAGTTGATATGGGCACATAATCATAGCATTCACACTCAACACCTATAATCACTGTTTATTATTATCGAAAGGTAGGGCAACAACAACCTATTTTAATATCAAGTACACTGCAGCAACAAATTATTTCTAAACATACTGAGCATTCCATCTAAAAATATAATATTTTTACTATAATTCAAAAACCCCATGCTCATTTGTTTCCTTTTTGTTGTCACCATTGTATTCCCCATAAAAGAAATTAGCATTAATGCACACCCAATAAATATGCGTTTTCTCTTTTGTTTTATGCGGACGCAGCGCAAAGCTTGGTCGCAAGAAGGTAATGGTGACAGTGGAGAGGCGATCTCGCAAGCAGAGACCAACAACGCAATCACCACGACGGCCCACAGCAAGGTCGGTGTGGCCCCCGGGCCCAGCACCCAGGCCCAAGGTGAGTTCCGAAAAAAAATCACAGAATCAAAGAAGGTGGTGAACGGTTGAAGGTGTTACCTAGCTAAATTTTGTTAAATTATTTTATTGCCATTTTATTAAATTAATAATAAAATAATAATCCTGTCGTGATTTTGACAAATTAAGTGAGGATTCTGCAGCACTTGATTGCGTAAACGTCCGACAAGACGTTCTTGAGATAACAACATTGCATAAAAGTGCGATTATCTACTGAATGTTGTAAAAATTGACAAACGGTTAGATGCATTCCCTTAAAATATGAGGAAAAACCTGACAAAAACAGGTCACGTTTTTTAACTGTAAGCTCAAAAAAAAAAAGATTTTCTCGTTTGCTATTAAGAAATAAATGCTGAGATTACGGCTGAAAGTTTGTTCCAATTTTTTCGGTGAAATAGTTTTCAGGATATAAGCTAAAGGGTCGATTTCTTTTTGCGGCGATAGTGCTTCTGCGAATCCATAATAGAATGTCTTAGATAACACCTACATCCAGTCACCTTTTGAATTTTTTGTTACTTTTGTTTCATTAAGCGATAATGATAATCGAATAGTCGGAAGGTGTGTGTAATCAAATGGACTCTTGCCCGCCCCGTTACTAATTAAAACTTTTATATCGGAATGTAAACCATTCAGTTCGGCGATAGACGCTGGAAAATAAGTGTTAATTTTTAGGCGGCATATCGGCCCGATAACTCATATCAAGGACCAGTATTAATCATAACACGGTTGATAAAAACGTTTTTTTTTTGTTGATTATTGAGGCATCCCATAACACTAACCAAAGTTTTCAAGGAAGTGTCTGGGAATTTAACCGTTCTAGAAAAATCAGCCAGTCATGGCGTAAGTTCATGGAATCTGTTAATTCCTTTGCATCATGTTCTGTGGTTAAATTTAAAAGAAGTGGCTGAACTTTTTTTTCGTGTGGACTAAGTTTGATTAATGCGTTATGTACGGATTTTATCGTTTAGGCTATAAATGTTTGCATACATACATACATATATATATTCCTAGAACACAGTAATAAACGGTAATAAGTAATAACACTAATACTCTTTCACCTACCGGCGAGAAGATGAAAATTGCCAGTCGCAAATAAAAAACTGGGATTGTATTTTATAGGTGGGGGCAATGGTGAAATACAAATTCGATGTTATTGGTCAAAAGTTTCTGTTAGAAACGTACAATTATTACAACTATTCACTGTGACTTTATGCTTTGTGCACGAACGTCATTTTGGCATATTCGATCCACAGTCCGTTTAACAAAAATATTTGCGATCAGTGTCGCAAACGGGGTAAGTCGTCTTTAATATTGTTGCGATTCTTTCTTAACACGTTTTTGACTTTATCTATTAAATAAATGTTGTGGGGACACCGGAGAATTTCTGAATGATCAGTAGTTTTGAAACCTTATTGTATTGTAGTCGCATAAAAAGATTTTTTTTTCTTTACGGTGATAAAACTCGATGTGATGATTTTGAAAAATGAAAAAGTGAGAAAATTGAGAAAAACGAGTAGTTTTTCTTTTTGTTTCAAATTCAACATAGATAAAATTAGCTGTGGGTGGATCTGGATTATATTCGTTGGGTTGAAAAAACATCTGGATTGAAATACGCACACAACTTCCTCTTACTTTGTTTAAATTCTGAGAATGTTTTTGTTCCAAAAAAGCCGATTTTAATTGCTTAATAAAGTTATCTCCAAGCATAATTTATACTCTGAATTGCAGCTGGCAATTGGTTTTTTCTAGCTTAGTTCTTTACTTCTTCCCCATTAGTGTGTTGTTTTTTTGGATATGGCGATTTGCTATGCAACTTTTTAAAAAGCGAGTAAAGCTCTTTCTTCCACCATAAATTCGCTAATATCAGTATACGTGAAGATATTTCTAGAAGAGAGAACTGAAATCATGTAATGATTATTTGAAACTGTTGTTCCTAAAATGAACAGAAATGGGAGAAGTATTGGCCACATTTATTTTCTTTAAAAAGTAGTTTTAGGGTATCATAAAATACTACCTCTGTCCGAAAATAGTTGCTACAGTTTAATTTGACGTCCAGATTATTGGAAATAGGGAACTTAATTAAATTCTCTTGACATAGTTATCAGGTGTTTTATGAATCTAAGTGTGTCATGGCCAAACTTTGTTTAAACTCGTTGCGTTTTTGTTTTACGCTGCTGTTGCAAAACGTCAAATTCTGACATATTAATTATTTAACCGCTGTAACATAACCAAAACTTCAAAATGCCAAGAAACAACCAAGTGGGACAAAAAAAGTGCGGAGAATTTAGTAATGATGATTGCAAGCGAATACACCAACCTAAACATTCAGTATATATACTGAAAGAAAGCTGAGTCCAGCGTTTTCAATTGGCTACAATAATTTTTGAAAAATATATTGAATTTTTTACAAAAAAAGACAAATGCGTTAATAGTATATTAAAAAACAAGTTTCATAAGACTTAGTTTTGTCGCACGCGTCCATGTTTAATGTAATGGACAAGTGCGACAAAACGTCTTATGAAATGTGTATTTTATATTATTTTTTCTATTTTGATTCAAATTTAAAAACGCATAATTTTTAATAATTAATCACTTGATTACGATTTAATTTTTTTCATGTTGATGGTGTTGTCAACATGACGACACCAGTTGACATTTCTAAATATTGACTTTAAAATGTCAATTGGTTACAATTTGCTACACTTTTGAATTTAAACTGAAAATCTACCTGGAATTATACAGCACATGTTCAGGATACTTCCAACGTGACTGTTAATGTTTATAACAATTCTACTTTCAATAAATAAAGGTTTAAAAAGCATTTCCTGCGTTTTCTAAACATTCAATCAATTTGTAGGTTATATCACTAATGTCAATTATGTAAACATAATACGTACCGCCAACAGAAAAAAAAATAAAATTTGCGTTCTCTAAAGAGTTACTTTATGAAACGCAAATGACGTCATTTGCGTTTCATAATGTAAACATTAGACAATCAAAATAGAAAAATAATTATTTTTGGGTTAACATAATGTAAGGCGTTACAGTTTTTGTTGTAACTCATAAACGGGTTTGTGTAGGGCTATGATCTACATACTGAAAGAAAGCTGAAATTCCAACATTTTGAATTGACACAATAATTTTTGAAAAATATATTGGTTTAAAAAAAAAGAAATGCGTTAAAGAATTATTTTTGGG
>JAWQRJ010004860.1:0-10702 GCA_033557515.1 Diorygopyx duplodentatus
ATTGTTAGCAGATCTATTTTCGCTACAGTTGATGACCATCGTGTTAGTTTTACAGTGAATGGATAATTTAATTGAACGCATAGCTTATTTTAAATATCAGAATTCCGCATTCCTCTCTGCTAGAGAAAAAAAACTAGCTCCTGCAGTAGATACGTTTCTACCTTGTTGTGAGAATTATCATTTTCTTTAATAGAAGCAATCGGTGCAGTTGCACGATACTATTTTTATGGGGCAATAAAATTTGTGCGCCGAATGCGCTGCTTGAAATGTACGGCGCCAGCGCCTATCATACACGCCTTACGTTCGATGAAGAGATAACGTTAGGCCGCAAATTAATTACAATTTGTCATTGCGTTCCATAGTCCGGCGATAGTTATCTGGCTGGCCGCTCAGCGTAATAGAGTCGTTGTGATCATATTAATTCAACGCGCTTATAATGGCCCGTTCAATAATTCATCGTCCACTATTTTCAAACAGGATCATTTAGAGTAAGTAACAATTTCCATGCTGCTATTCAGACCGCCTATGGATACAACAGGTTTGTCCTTAATAGACAACAACCTTGTCGTTCCTTCTCCCTCACGTGTACCCGGAGACTGTTTTTTTTATTGACTTGTTATTATTGGTGACGTAAAGATTCAGAAGTCAACAAAATATCTTGGTAAATGTGGTAAAAGTAAATAATACATAAAAAGACTGTCAATGAAACCCACGAAAACTTTATGGAATTGGTATTTTCGTTGAAGTAAGTACTAAGCTTACATAAACAGATATATGCAAAAATTACCACTAACTATAAGATTATAAGAATAAGAATGTCATCGCAGAAAAATATTGCAGATAATTTTTAAGTTACACATTTCTAGGATAAATTCCACAGATTTACAAACTTGTTATGTAAACCCCACATTAAATTTCATCCAAACTGGTGACCAGTAACCAGTAATGTAATCGGTGTTCCAATTCCATTCTACATTTTCAAACATTTGCCATGCTAGGGATTTATACCCATTCGTTTCGGCATTTGCTTAATTAGTAAGTTTATGGCTTAGACCCTTAGTGGGTCTAAGGAATAAAGTTATTAATTAGGAATGCCGAAATTTACAACCTCGCATTCCCTATAGTTTTATGATTCACGGAAAATTAAAATTGCAGCTAAATTCACAGTTGTTTCAGTTATAACCGTGTTTTTTATGAGTAGATGATACAGAAATATTTTATTTCAGTATTGGTCTAAAAACCGAGTTTGCGAAACGTGTGTTGACACTAATATTTTTCAAACCTAAGTCTTTTATTCAATTCATAATACGACTACGGTTAAACACACTCGCTGAAAGACTTTTAATATCAGTCATCCTGAGAAAAATATTAATCACTCCCACGTCCGCCGCCTAGTCGCAAATTTTGAAGAAACAGGATCAGTAGCAAACAAAACAAATGAAAAAATAGTAAACGAAGCAGCTCAACTTGAAGTATTGGATCATTTTGCAATGACTATCGCAGAATATCAGGCGAATCTGTACTTAAGATCCTGAAATATAAATAAATTTCATCCCTATAAACTGCAGATTCTCCACGAATTATGGGAAGATGACTTCGATAGTCGACTAGATTTTTGTGAATAATTTGTGTAAAGAATTCAAACTGCACCAAAATTATTAAAAGATGGTTGCTTCAGTGATGAGTGTACATTTGGGCTCAATGGCGTAGTTAATTATATGTTTGGACGGACATATTAGGTGATAGTATTATCGGACAATCATTTATTGATGAAAACCTAAATGGAAACAACTACTTAGATAAGTTACATAGCATAATTGAACGTCTTATTATTCAATAATTAGAAACCCAACAAGACATTGACGGAAATATGAATTTGAATGAAAACGTCCTTTACATGGATTGGAAAGAGAACAGCTTCTGCCCTTAATTGCCCAGCAAAGCCTAAATTGGACACATAGTATTAATGAACGCATAATTATAGTACTCCTACATTATTTCATAGAAACAAATTATGTCGATATGTAAGGTTTGTAAATTCTCGAACTATGCAGCCACTTCTAAGAGAGCTGGAGAACTTTTCTACCATTTCATTAAATTTTAATTTGGGTAGTCCTCATAAATGAAAAATTTTAACACCCCAAGTCTCAACTACATACTTAAAAAACTGCTGAAATTCACGGTGCAGTTTTTTATAACCTAGGTCTATTTTTCAGGGCTAAATAATAATGTTTAAAAAGTGTTTAAAATTAGATTCAGTACTTCGCATATGGCAGCAAAAAACGTTTATGGGATAAAAAAAGAAATCCAGCTTTACCGATTTATACTATAATCGGTGAAGCTTTTAATTTTTCATTAATTAGCTCATTTTCTGTAGTTGAAATCAAACAATGATGAAGGATGATTTCTCTGCAGTTAAAATTAATGGACTGTGTTGGAATGGGAATGATTTTGTCTTGTTGTAATTGTGTTAGAGTATATGGGATGAGAATAGTCATTGGGTAAAACAAGCAAAAATAGGCTTATATACTTAATGAATTGTAACCTTCTTTAGCGATTTTTAGAGTTATTCTAAGTTAGGGGCAAACTATCCTGAACAATCGTTTTATCCATCACAAGCACATTAAAATTTTAAGTGATGACCAAGAATAAAATTAAAATTATTAATGCCAACCCACATATCAAAAACGAAGTCAAATTAGAAGTCAAGTTTAAAACAAGATTCTAGTTTTTCCTTCCTGTTCCTTTCGATACGCTTTTGCTAAACTCAGTTTTTTCACTTGTGCAGTTTCGCCGGGATCGTCGGATTGTAGTTTTCATCGCTTTTGTTCGTTTCTTCGTGAACTGCTTTTGATTGTTTTTTAATTCCCTTTTGCTTTCTGAGCCTTTGCTTTTGTTTCTTGATGAAAAAAGACATGATAATGTAATTAATGAGGATTTAAACACAATTACAACAATAATATTTAACAAAACACACGCATAGCATTTGATTTATTTGAAAAGTGATGAAAATTACGAATCCGCCAAAATGCGCAAGCGAAAAAACTGCCTTTAGCGAAAACGTATGTAAAGGAAATCGAATAAAAAATGTAGATCGAGATAGCGAAGAACAATTGGGCAATCAACTAGGGGAGGAAATCAATAAAATTATTGTAAATAGATTGTTTGAAACAATATTTAAAACAAGATGTTTACTTTCTGTGTTTTAAAATACAGCAAATCATGTTTAAAAAGTTGTAACGTTTTTAATTTAGTGTTACATCTGAATGGCCTGCGCAATCCCCCGATTTATCTCCCCTAGATTTTTATGTTTAGTATTACCTGATGTCATTAGTGATGTCATTACAAAACGCAACCTCCAACAATTGCAGATCTTCGGCAACGAATTACAAGGGAAGGTAAGGGATGATAGTTTTCGTGTTATTTGGACTGATAATTTTCAAATTGTCACCCTGTATATAAAGAGAATAAGACTGAAAAATTAAAAGAAACAAAACTATTGCAGTGAAAATAAATAGTTTACCTGAGTGAGCACATAAGAAAGTGATCGGACCTGTAAGAATTGTATTTAACTAAAGATTGATTAATAGAATTATACGACAATGGAACGATACTAGTCCTGTAAGGCTTTTTGAAAAATTTAATTTTGCTGAAGTAAAGATTTATCCGGAAAGTGGGCATAATGATGTAATATGTTTTGATATATTGTCATCGGATAATTAAGGAAATATAGAATTAGTTAAGATTAAATTATCAACACATTTATAAACACATACATAAATTACCAACTGGGACTCGCAACTAGAAAAATATATTAAATTAAGTGTCACAGATTACATTATTATTTCTAAAGCTAACTTATTGCAATCGATAATAACATTATTTTTGAACAAATTAAAAAAAAAGTTAGGTGAAATATAGAACAAGCTTCTTACTGCCAAGTTAAGTTAACAAATTAAAATATAACTCCACAGTAACATGGAAATACATCGAAAATCCTAAAGGAGATCATCTGATTATCATTGTAAGCATGTTTGTATGTATGGATGACTATGTAGAACAAGATTTAGATAATTATAGGAAAACACCACGAAGTTGTGTTTTATGTAGGTTTATTGTATGATTGTGGTCTTTAATATGTTTATTGAGTTGACGTCTTGCATGTTTAAAAAATCTATTATATGAATATTGCTGTCTAGGTAATTTTTGACTAGATCAGTGGTAATGGCTAGTGGAACGTTGGAATAAGTCTAAATTAGATCTAAAGAGTTTTTGAAGAAAAATGTTGTGCAGAATATTATGTAGAAATTTGGCAAATTTTGTTGTGGGTGCGTTTGAATTAAAAATGATGGGACGGAAGTTTTTGTCTTCCTTATGTAGTTATATTAAACTGTGGAGTGTTGGTATAGATGAATTCATAATATCAATTTTGTGTAGTGGAATATCATTTTGTTGAGAGTGGTTCATATTTTGACTGAATATGAATTCCCACGAATACTGCTTCTTATTACTTTCTTTACTTCTTTGAGGAATCGAGGTAGAGAATCATTCTCAATTGTTGTGATGCCATTTTGTTGAAAAAATTGGCGAGTGCTTTAGAAAAATAGTTTTGTCCATTAATAAGTATCAAACCTGCATTTTTATCTCCAAAAGTAAGTTAACTGATTGCTCTATGTTGCTTGAGCTTGTCTCGTAGTGTATTCGATGGTTTTTATTTGTTAGATATGTGGGTTACAGGACAATTGTTTCGGACAATGTCCGTCAACTTTTATGAGCGTTTGAAAATCGATATACAGAAACAGTCGAAACAAGCGTACCCAAAGTAACCTCACATTTGGGGGCATCGGATGGACCGAATGCATTGAATAAATTTGAACCGTTCGGTTAAATGATGTGCAGAATTATGATAATGTGAATTTCGATTGTACGTTCGACACGAGCAAACGTATTACCTATGAGCGGTGAAAAAGATAAATCGATCTTATCGATAAGTTCACGCGGCCAATGTGTACTCGCCTTAACCGTTCTAGCAGGCTGGTTACCTCAAAGTTTGTTGACAATTGCCCCGCGCACCCTAAAACTGTACAAGCAAAATTCAAAAATATTAGATTGGAGTATTTTCCACCTAATCTTACCTCCATCTTATAACCAATGGGCCAGGGAATTATAAAAAATGTGAAGCAACATTACAGAAAAAGAATCGTTATGAAAGGTTTGGACCATCTGGAAGAGGAAACTCCTACAAGTGTGTCTCGTACCTACATTTGACCAATCGTTTTCTGCTATCGAACCCCTAAAACATTTTGTGTTGTCCAGAGAAAATGTTCCATACGCAATACATGGTTCTTTAAATGTAGTGGAAGATTTTATAGGCAAAGAAAAATGTCCAACTTAACACACAAAAAAATACTGATTTTTTTAGATAAATTACATATGTATTTAGTTTTTTAACATTTTATATTTATTGCATATACATATGTACCCTATAATATCCTGTTTATCGACAGGATATTATATTATATTATATGCTGCGTTTATCTCTATTACGTAATAATAAATTTTAATGCTTAAATCGGCGTATTTTTCTATAACTCGAATTTTATTTTCGGTCCCTTGGAGATTCTTAGAGAAGTTTCACTGTATTTCTAAAAGACATGCTTGCGTTGCTGACGGCTAGGTTTACAGTATTATACGGAAAGCCGGTCGAACATGTTTGATATGAAAGTGCGTAGCAATATGGCGCGAATAATTTGGATTTTGAATTTAAAATTAGAGTTTAAAAATTACATTATTATATTGTAATAATTAAGATTTTGCATATTTATAGATAAATACTTATATCAATTATTAAAATGAAGAATTATATATTAAGTAATTTTAGAAAGCTAATGTTTATAATATAATAAAATAGCGAGTTATAAATTATTAACTTATAGAGTTAATGAGAAACTTCAGTCATTAGTTAGTAAAAATGAAAAGAATGTAAACAAAAAGAAAAGGGTGAAATAGAGTAAAAAATAATTAAAATTCTATGTTTAGAATAATTGGGAAATTGATTTTTACTATTGTTAAGTATGTTTTTTAGATTATGGTTTGTTTTAAGGGCAAGTGAAATGTTGAATTTATTAGCAATGTTTTTCATTTTGTTGCTGATTTTGCTTTGGTAAGTGATGACTCTACAGATTGGTTTAGGTTTATCTTCTATGTAGTAGTGTTGTATGGTTTTTATGTCTAACCTTGTATTTTTGAAATATATTATTAAAATAGTGGACATCGTAATCATTATTAGAAGCAATTTGTTGTATAATGTTTAACTCTTTTTGCATGTTATTAAAGCTGAGATGAGTATTTTTTAGTCTGTGTATATAAGAAATGAAAGTTGATGTTTTAATTGCTGGGTCATGAAAAGAATTAAATGGGGTAATAGCGTCGGTTTCTAAGTTTCCTATAAATATCATAATTAATTGTATGTGGGGATGTTATTAAAGTCATATCTAAAAAAATTAAGGTGTGATTATTTTCTAATTCTATGGTGAATTTTATTTTAGGATGTAAAGTATTTATAAAATTATCAAGTTGATTAATAATATTTATATTTCTAGTGTCAATTATGACTAGAATATCGTCTACATATCTGTTCCATACTATAATTTTGTTAATGAATTCGAAATTGCTGTTGTGTATAATTTCTTCTAAATGGTTCATGAAAATATCACTCATAAGTCCGCTAAGTGGGGAGCCCGTAGGTAAACCTTCAATCATTTTGTAATATTTATTGTTAAATGTGAAGTGATTTTGGTTAATGCAAGCAGTTAAAAGCTTTATTAAGTTATTAGCATCTGTATTGTTGTTTAAGTGATTATTAATGATTTGTGTAGCTATGGAAATTGTTTCTTTAATAAGATATTAGTATATAAGTCAGTAACGTCAAACTGTAAATTCAGAAGGTAGTATACTAAATTGTGGATGTTATCAAACAAATTGTGACGATTTTTTATAGTATATTTAGGTGTAAATTCAATTACATCTTTGAAACAGTTGACTAAGAATTTAGAAACAAAGTATGAACTAGAATTAGTGGAGATTATAATTGGTCTAATTGGAATGCCATTTTTGTGTTTTTTTGGGGACTGAATGTAGCTTAGGGGTTATTAGGTTCATAGGTAATGCTTTTTTAGGATTTAAATTATATTTATTTAAAGTTTCTAAAGTATTTTTTACGGTTTTTTTGAAATTATCGTGAAGAGTTAGATTAGGGTTTCTCCTTACCTCTACAAAGTCATTTTCTTGTATAAATGGTTCTGTTTTCTGAATATAATCTATGTTATTCATCAGGATTATACCAGCGTTTTTATCACCTGTTGTAACTATGATGTTTTCTTGTTTTATCTTTTTTTGTAGGTTCCGTACTGTGATGTTTTCTTGATCATCATGTATTCTTGATTTTTTACTTCGATGTAGATTTTCTTTTTTTCTAAATGCTGCAATAATTTGTTTCTTGATTTCTTCTTCTTCTGGATGGTTTTTGATGGCCGCTTCAATTTCTATTGTCAACTTTGGTAAGTTGATTTCTTTGTACGGAGCATATTTATGTCCTTTTCGAAGAAGCGTTTCTTCTGATTTAGTTAGTTTCAGAGATGAAGAATTAGTAAAACGGGCTTGAAATTTGTGTGAATTTTCGAATAGTGTATTTGAGATTTGTTTTGATTTTAATAATTCTATTTTCTTTTTGTGCTTGTTAGTTATTTCATGAATTGTGATTCTATTGAGAAATTTAGCTTTTGAAATGTATTCGTCAAGTATCAGAAAATAGAATTTTATGTTTAAATCTGAATAAAGGTTGTATAATGTTATGTTGTAATTATTAACTATTTTGTATTGTTTTCTAATTTCTGTTTTCATAAGTTGTTGTTTTAATTGGAATACTTTATTTCTATTGATTTGTTTAGGAAATTTAATATAAGCAAAAGTAGGAATTAACTTGAAGTGCAGACATTTTTTGATAAATTTGATGTTTAAAAGTGATTTGTGTAGTTTAAGGTGTATAGTTTGATAGTGATTTGATTTATGTTTTGAGTTAAAGTGTCTAAAGTATTAGTGTCGGGATAATTCGAAATAATTAATTTGCCGATACTCTTGTGGGCCTACAAAATCTGAGAGATGAAGGCCTTGGATTCTTCCGTACAATAATTTCCATATTATTGTCTTCACTAACAAATGTGAACTGCAAAGGCACGAGGGAAATAAAAACACATTGGAGTCTGTTTTGCTTCCCCCATCATCAATATAAAAAAAATTATAACTACTTTGCCCAGAAGTGCAGAGTAAGATTATTCTTCTACAGATTGTATCGATCTTGTATATTTTCCAGTTTTTATGGGTTTTTATGCCCATCGTCACATATTGAACAATGTCGCAGCATCGGATTGTCCAAGAGCTCGAAAACTCATTTGTGTCGCATCACATAATTCTTCGACATCGTGTATGACTAAACCGTGATAGTATAAACTTGAATCAAAAATTTATTCCGTGGTGGAACGTGGTGTTAACTTTTTGACTATGTTTCGACAATTTTTACGTGCGATTTCACTTAAATTATGATTATAATTGTTCATGAAGTTAATAATTTTCAAATTTATTATTATAATGTTTATTATATTCGTAAATATTCTACACACCTGCATCAGTAAAATGAAATATTTTTTTTGATTTTCAAACCGTTATTTTTCTCCTTCTGGCACGACATATGCTACGAGTTCCCATTTTCAAGTGACCCACACGACGCAAGTGTAAAGTTATGAAAAACTTTATTTTTTAACTTTTGGCCAGCTTTTCACGACTTGGAACCACTGTGCAACGCGATTCAATCAGAATACGTCGTCCTTTGTTGAATATTGAAATGTTGTCAACGGCGCTACGTATAAATAATTCGCGATGGCCGCGCAAAAGCCGATTCCGGCAATAAAATACAATTAATTGTACAAAATTGAAAACGTTGCCCAACAATGGAACGCCATTGTTACGCGTAACGAGGTTATTTGGAACGGCGCGGGCACAAACTTTGTCCATATGACAGCACTCAATTATCGTGTCGAACACCGTAGTAGCCCGCTGTCATGTCACCATTGTTCATGCTGGAGCGAGATCACTTCACCGAAGCTCGAGTACTGGACCCCTAACATGACTATAACCCCGAACGGTCGAGTGTACTTAACCTGTATGTTGATCGAGGTGATTAATCACGTGGGGAATGTTGTAAAAATACAGGGGCATTTAAATTTTATTCGCACGCTCTGGGGTAAATTAATTACTGTTTGAGGGTACACTACACTCGTAAAAGCCACAAAAATCACAAAAATGATGGAGTATTTTTGTATTTTTAAGAACGAAACAAAGTGTCCCATTTGTAGCCACGTGCTAACTTATATACTTATACTTATCACATCTTCATTCTGCTAATGAAGACGAAAAGAAGAGAAAGAAAAACGTTGTCAATAAAGTGGGGTTGTTGGCTCATCGCCGTGAAGCATCGTCGGATTCTTCATCTAGGGGCAAGGCTTATAGATGATAGGCTCCCATCATCAAATAGGCAGCATAACTTGTTTTTCGTGAATTTAGAACTTAAAATGTCATCATCGGGAAGCCTCTGTGGTTAATCTAGGAACTTTGGATTTTTAATATAAAACTTTTATCTATTCCAATATATTCTACGTATTTTCAAAAGTAGAATATCCCATCGCTTTAGTATGGTTGAATTCTGATACCGAAAAACTTTGGTCTTCGTTCAAATTGACGTTTTTACTTACAAGGGAAGGGTCACAAGTGTCACACACCGATATCGATGCAATTTGGTACAGCGATAGAATGGATAAAAATAAGGTTTACGTATGTTTTTATATGTGCCCTAAAAGCCCATGGGGCGAGTAATGAGGGTTGCAAATTGAAGGATTCTTTTTTATTCCCTTGCGTTTTGAAAACGAAAACTGTTATCGAAATCTGGTAAATGCAAACTGATATTCATTTGTGAAGACCTTCCTTTTTAGCTTCTTAGCAGGTTAAAAGGTGTAAACTACCCCTCGTTTTTTGGAATAATTTAAAAACGACTGCATCGATTTTGGCGGCGTTAAGTATACATATAATACGTTTAAAAATATTGGTTAGGTATTTTTTTTTATTCTCCGTAGACCACCCCCGGCGAAGTTACGGGGGATATTATTTACCCTCTTTCCGTAAGAAGAAAATGATAAAACTGTTAGGCACTGAGAAAATACTTTGAAGAAAAATCGTAAATTAGTCACACAATAAGATGTTTGTGATAAAATAAGGCATTTGCGACATTTAGGGGTGGTTGGGGTTAACTATCCTATTAAAAATTCATTTTTCGCGGATGTTACAGCCGATTTTGATGAAATTTAGCACGGTATTTTCTTTATACATCAAGTAAAAAACCTTTAAATAGATTTGTAGAATTTGGGGGTAGAAAGTATATTTTCACTAATATCTCGAAAACGAAACTGATAGCGAAAATTTTAAAGTTTAAATTTAACATGGATTGCAGAACGGGGAATTCATACCAAACTTTTTTTAGAAGCGACTGAAAGTAACCGTTATATTAAAAGTCGAAGGTTATTTCAGTCGCTTCTAAAAAAGGTTTGGTGTGAGTTCCCCGTTCTGCAATCATTGTTAAATTTAAACCGTCCGT
>JAWQRJ010004861.1:0-10700 GCA_033557515.1 Diorygopyx duplodentatus
AAATGCAACATGTATGTATTAAAAACACAAAGATAACACTTGACACTTCAGTAACGTTTAGGGCGACATTATTTGTTTTTTGTTTCAAGTTATTTTAATTTAATGGCCTACTACCTTCTATTGGTTTCTTGTCTTTAACTCGAAAGTTTTATTATGCAACCACATGAAATGTTTACGCGGTTGAAAAGAGAAAAAAATTCTCTGAGAATATCTAAAAAAATATATACAGTGTAATTTAAAAAAATTGATCATGACGTCAACAGTCTTAACGACGAACACGAAAAAAAATTTTTTTTTACGGCAAAAAGTAGATTTTTATGAGTAATCAGATCAAACATTTTTTTAATTAAATTCAGATAATAAATAAAAGTGCTACAGCTTGCTCCGTTTTTTATCAAACAGCATGTATCTACTAAAGTACAGAAGATAATAAATACCAGATACACAGTCTTTTGTTTTGAAAACAAAGCATAGTTCTTAATCATGGATGGTGTGATGTGGGTTAAAATCTGTGTGGAATACAATGTTTCTTCATATCTCCTAAACTATGAAAGATAAATAGTTCTCGAACCTTATGTCGTTTGAAAGGGCAAAAAATCAAGTAATTTAATAATGTCAAAATCAACTACGGTTTCCATTTAAAAAATACAACTTTCGATAACATCTCGAAACTAGTGCAAAGTAAAAAGTATTTTTATTATCAATCTTACAGAATGTTTCGATTCTACAAACATACATACGTTACCACTCCAATCCCAAAAACACAGAAATTAAATATACTAAAAAACAAAAACTAAATAAAGCACTAAAATTTCTGATATACAATTTCATGACATCAATATTGAAAAGATAAAAGGACCCTTCATGAGGAATGGTGATCCAAAAAGAATAATAACGAACGAGATAAATAGAGCCAGAGCATCATATAGCAACAACAATGAAATCAGTCCAAAGAAGCACACATACCACGTAGCAATTTCTTACACGAATAAAGGAGCCATTTCGTATAAGAAAATACTGAAAAAGTATATACAGCCAGAGGATTGAAGTCGGTACCATAGCCACGCGCATGTCCACACAATACATACAATCCATCCTCCGCATAGGTCAATTAAACCACGCCCGCTATACCTCTTCTATATGTAGGTGTGGTTAGATTTTTAAATATGCGTTTCGCATTACAAATCCGCCGGCGTTTCGCATCACAAATTTAAAGCAGTTCGGGTGCAGCCCCGTTCGTACCTACGCCTTACTCATTGCCGTTAATAATAAACTTGAAGACCAACATTAACACGTGCGCTTATGGACTGTCTTCGAAAATTTCTCTTTTTCTTCGTCTAGGAACGATATTTCATATAAATTTCCTTGTAAATGCAAATCTAAGGCAGTCATAAATTAGAATTATAAGGAAAATTTAGTTCAAATTTTCATCAAACAGAAATAAACGCATGTCAGGTGTTAAAAGTATTAGTAGTAAACTTTTTGATATTTCTGCAACATCGAAAGCAGACGTTTTTCTCTAAAAGTTCCTTCATAAAAGCTCAAAATTTGCAGTATAATAAGATGAAATTACTTCATCATGTATTTTCCGTTAACGTAAGTGTTATATATATTAAAATAAGACCACAAATTTATTTTAAACCACTTTAATATTGAAATTAAGTAATGAAAGACCGTGGTGCAAAAGCACTAGAATTTCAGATAATTTCATAGATACGTACATGCAAATTTAAACTATCGAGTTCATATTACTTTACAGAGGCTCACGACATTTTCTAAAATCAAGGATAGCATAATGACGTCAATTTAACACATAAGGCATACTACAAAGACAGTTTCACACTGGTACTGTTTCAAAACTCCAGGCAAGATGAATTCGTAATGAGGATTTCAGCGCATAAGTCAGGCACTCTACACCCCCATAGCGGCAGCAATGGCTTAAGAGATAAAAGTGACGTTGAAGTGCTCCGTAGGTGTACACGATGATTCACATCCTCTCTTTGGAGAGGTCCCCGAAGAAAGTGTTTAACGACCGGCAATCCTCGTGTCTTGCATTGTCTCGGCGCGCCGAATACCAAATGTGAACGAACACGAAAATAGAACGAACACAGGTTATTTTATACTTTCGCTAATGGGTCCATTGGAGAGAAGCCAGCGTTGAAAAGAAACGAATGGGGAAAAGTAGAACAACAAAATATTAAAAACATAAATCAGTATACGTTTAATTTACGATCTAAATTTAAGCAATAATTATAACTTTGTGTATAGCCCTATTAGATACCGATTTAAAATAACCAAATGAGCTGAATTTGATTAGCTGAAGTTTTTGCTATTTGCTGTACGACATAACTAACAAAATCAATGAATGAAGATCCTAGAGGAGTGTGGTGTGTAAAAAATCACTTTTATTTTTTTTCCACATTACTCATTTGCTTATGAATAGCAAAATGTACTTTAATTTCTACATGGTTTGTTTCTGTAGCTTCGGAATTGCGTCATTGACTCTTGCAGGCGATATGATGGAGATGCCTAATATTGTCGTTATGGTAATAAATCGGTAAATTCTTCTTGCAAAGAAATAAACCAGCAAAATCGGGAAGTGTATTAACCTTCCTAAGCTAACCTTCATCAGCTGTCTCTCCACCTGATACGCCAGGTGCGAGAGTCTAAAGGCTCGTTTGCTATTCCTCGTGCGTATTTTCCTGAAGACCATATAACAGAATGACTCACGCTTGTATACTCCTGCGATTAACAAAGTTATAATTGTGATAGGTATCGATTATGAGATAAAATTCTATTCACAATTCCCCATCGGTGAACGGCGAATACATTTTCGTATACACAAGTATACTCTCATGTACTAAGGCTTTTCAAGTAGTAAGGAAAGAAAAATTTTCAGCAAGTCTGGTTACAAACGACTAAATACTTTTGCACATATTGAATATAATAGCCTAAATTCTCTAACAAAATTTGAACGACACGGTTTGTTTTATTTTTTCTCGAAAATGGTACGTTTTAGTAGTAAGATAGAACAGACAAAAAGTTTCAAAATGAGTTATTTTATAATGGTAGGGTATTCCCAGAAATTTTCCCTTTGTTTGCTAATTTGTGTGGTTAACTTCTTCTAAATTAAGAGTTTTTGCATTTTAGGAAAAAAAGTTTCAAATACAGGGGTTGGATAAAAATACAGAAGCACCTCGTGGAATGTATGCCTGAAAAGAAATGTTTATTCTAGTGAAATGTGTCGGTGGCGCTGGTGTTCTCGCCTACTGACGCCATCTATGCAACGCCATCTATGCAACGCCATAAATACGCTGCGGAGGTCGGTCGTTGTCGGGCACTGTTCTGTGAAGTTGTAATTGCATCATGTCAGAGTTAACAGACTTCGAACGTGGCCAACTTATTGGCGCGCGTATGGTTGGTGCTTCCGTAAGCAAGGTAGCCGAGGTGTTTAGTGTTTCAAGAGGTACTGTATCGAAGATTTATTCCGCATATTTGAAATGCGGGAAAACATAATCCGCTAATCACAGCGCGGAGGAAAGTGTGCGTTGAGTGACAGGCGATCATTAAGGAGGATGGTGACGAAAAAATAAGATCACAGCTGCAAAAATTGAACTGCTGAAATGAATGTCGTGCTCACAAACCCTGTGAGTATCTAAACAATAAGAAGGGAGCTCCATAAGCAGGGTATTTCTGCACAATATTAGACAAGGAAACATGCTTTTCTTTAGGTGTTTCCATATTTTTGTCCAACCCCTGTAAAAGCTGCATGGTTTCAGTCTGTGCAGTATGGAGGATGTTCCATTTAAAAATCTAAAGTTGCATAACGTCTAGAAGAAATGGAACAGCCTGTATATATGAAAATGAAGAGAGAAGTATTTTCATATATACAGGGTGTCCCATTTCTTCTAGACGTTATGCAACTTTAGATTTTTAAACGGAACACCCTGCATATTATTACATTTCTGAATTCCTTGCGAATTTGAGGTCGATTTTATTAAACATACATTTAGCCAAAGTCGTACCGTTTAAAAGTTATTGGACATTTTTTTTTTACAAAAAAATTACATTTACCTACCATAGCGGTTCAGCAATGCGAATCCCAGTCCCCTTAGAGTCTATTTCAGCAAGAAATGTTTCAAATAAAAGTTACAGTACTTCGTCCCCCATAACATAACGTTATTTTCATATATACAGGGTGTCTCGTTCCTTCTGGACGCTGCGCAATTTCAGTTTTTTAAATAGAATACTAATTATATTATCGCATTTTTAATTCCATGTCGAATTTTATGGTCGATTTTATTACACCGCACAGTACATTGATGGTTGATCACAGTTAGCCATGCTTACCATTGCCAAATGTGTGTTGTTAGTTCTTCCATTTTTGGATATAGCTCACACGTTTCCACGTAAAAAGAGTGCTTAAAGGTTATTCTGATTGTGTTTTTTTTTAAAAGAAAGAAGCATTTGGTAGACCGACCTACAGCTCGGTGTATCAGGTACTCCGAGCTCCGCTCGAATTTTCAATGTTCGTCTTACAATTAGTTTACATATATTATAAACACACCCTAATGTAAATGATTACATTTTGTTTTATTTCTAAAAAGTAATAAAGATTAAATTGGTTCAACGAGCTAGATTTCCTAATTACTATTAATTATTTCGATAGCTGTGCTTTGATGCAATTTCTACTATTAACATTTTTTATGAACGATTATCTCAAGAGAAGACATGCCAAGAATATGAAGAAAACAATGTTTAATGGAAGCTTGCTTTTTGTTCTTGAGACACATTAAGTACCCGAAATATTATAATATTGTACTCATATGGATGGTCATTGATATGTTCAAAATATGCTCTTTTTACTCCATATTTATATTTAAGAGCGCTCATACGATTAGATGGATTTTTGCTTCCTACAACACCTCCCGATCGTTTCAAATGCCTTTTTATAAACTTAAACCGAGCCATTTCCTAAATATTTTATAATTGACTACTTTATTTGTCCATTTATGATTAATTTAGCGACACTTTAACTTCCCTTTAGACATGGTAATTTAATTTCTAATTAGGGACTTTTGTGTTACTACCCTATTATTATTACTCAGTACTTGACCCTTTTTGAGATACTTAATAATAGATTAGGATTTTTAGTTTGATTTTGACGCCTTCAGCCTGGTGACAAGTTCCATTATGTAACTGGCTTAATTGTTTTTGATAGCTTGTGTTGCCTTTGCCATTGTACGTCCCTAACGGGGTTCAGTGGGTTTATTTTGGTTTAGGTTTCAATGTACGCCCGTAATGTGCTTTTTAACTTTAATTGTTCTTTTCAGTAAAACTAAAATAGCAAAACTCCAACTAGGGCGTACACAGTATTATACAACAATTAAAAAAATAAGGCGTACTAGGCGTACTAAAAGAACAATTGTACGTTACTTTTCGTTTTATTTTGATTCATCAGCATGTCAAAAAGGTAATGAAATATAAATGGTACCTTTTTAAACTAAACAATTGTACGTGTGCGAGGCACCCTTGATATTGTGTGCATTCGCAGTGCATTCTAATGTATCTCGGCAATTTTCTCTTTTATCGTCGCATCGGCATCGTCTCGAAACGCTCAGTCACTAGCAGACAAAAGAATCCCCACTCATGCACTCGATAGAAGTCACGCACCTGTAAAAATAGCAGGAAACGTCGGTGACCACACGACTTCCGGTCCTAAAGCAGACGTCCACAAGGGTGCAAGTTGTATTAGGTCGCGGAGTCCCACCACATGATCACCACTTGCCGGAGTGTAACCGTCTTCGTGTGCAGGAGCGGAACGACATACGTATGCACGTATGCACGTACCTACATATTTTTACCTTTCGTCCTGACGAGGCAGAGCTACCGATACCAAGATTCATCGTGAGGACATTAAGTAATTTTATTATACCGGTTTAACCCATTCTGTTGTGCCACACACGAGATTATTATACAGAAAAATTGCAACAGTATGTTTCCTATTTCGTTTGTCGATGTTACATTGGATTTGTAATTTGAATATAAATAGGATATTTCAAATGATTTTGTAAACACTTATTAAAAACTTTCTTTAGCATCATCCAAGCCTTTGGAATGATTGCTACTTCTACATTATGTGGTTAATGCAAATAAAATAATGTGGTGACGCGAATAAAACTACTATCGCGATCAAAGTAATCGAGCTCTGTGTGTTAAAAATCGAAGAACGGATTATTATTTAACGCAAGCCTTGACGAGACCTGCACGTTTAGACTTTGCACACGCTGTTTGAATGAACTAGATTGAATGCATATCAGTAGCTATAATATGGTTTAACTTATTATAGCAAGAGACAGGGATTGGAATATAAGTGCATAGGTTTATTGGAAAGATGATAAGGGAAAAGGAACAGGAGGAGGGAGCTGCTCTGGGTATGTGATTCTGACTATGAGGATGAGGACGAAAAAGATCAATCAATGATTGCCTCCTGGGTGCCTCGTAGTATATCTAGACTGAAGATTTTTAACTTCCTTGCCGTATATTACACTGGATTGTTAACACCCATTTCCAAGGTGCAGCATTTATGACAATATCGCTCACACCACAACTCAAAGTGCGGAGGCATCACTAAATTGTAGTTGTTTGACAAACCAGCAGCGTCTTCTTGAAGGTACGTTCCAATGAGCAAGCTCTAACTATAACCGAATTATCAATTTTTGTCATTTGGTAAGAAAAACCTTTTTTGAACACGTCAGTTTTATGAATAGGCGGCATCAACTTACCTCTGAATCTTATATTAAGAGCATGTACATCAGATCTAAATGCTGTTATTTTTTCGCCATATACCCCAAATTTCGCGGTTGGCGAAGTTTGTTATGATAACCTTTCGCCGTAGTAAGTATGTGGCATCGTTGCCACGTTCACTACCTGTTTGAAGGGATAGTAAGGATAACAAAGAACCTATGAGTAAACACGTGAGGCAGGCACCGGGCAAGATCGCAGTACTTCCAAACACGCGTCGGTAGTTGTTTTCGTTATCGGTTGTTTACTTTGCTGGTATTTGTGGATGATTTAATTGTAAAATAAACATTCGTAGATTTTAATAGTTCCTTTTTCATCGTTAGTGTTTAATAGTTTAGTGTTTTTATTGTTATTCATTAGTTTGTTAGGATTAGAAAACTTAGTTTTAGTATATTTTAAGGTAAGTAAACTCCATAATCAGCCTGAAAAGTATAAATATTTTTTATCAATAACATAACAAGTATGAAATAAAATATATTTTTGTCAAAGTTGTGCTTTTTTATGATTTGAAAACGATCCTCGTAACCTATTCTAACCACAATTCGGATACCGTATGTATGATACCGTATGTATACAATAACCATACGTATATTGTAAATACTTCACATTGTCACAATTTTCATTAAATTTTTGGAATCAGATTAGCGAAATTGCACGTTAGCAAGTTTTCTGATTTATTGTTGAGCAAATACTTAAATATATACAGGGTGATTCAGCACAGCGGTTACAAACTTTCAGGAGAGATAGAGTACACCTAGACGATGGGAAATTACATAGCAATGCATGGTCGGAAACGCTTTCCTGGCGCGGTAGTGACGACATAAAACACAAGAAGGGAAGGACACGAACAGGGTGAGAAAACATGTTTATTATTCTTAAGCAAAAAATTAAGAAATTAGATCAAATTGATGGGATGAGGAGTTGAAAAAGGGTGTTTTTAATATGATTTTGATAGATCGGACGCCTTTGAACTGAACGTTGTAGATCTGAGACATAAGAAGTAAGTGTTAAAGGAGAGTTATTATTAAGGGGATATTCTGTTTGAATGGTCGAAAAACGGGTTACCTTTGATATTTTTTTGGTAAAGAGTAAACCAGCGGTGGATCTTCAGCACGCCGCCAATTACTTTCCTTCCGGGCAGGTCATATGCTGTAGATTGTCCTTCGTGAAACACTTGCGAAAGTATGTGGCCCACACAGCTGCTTTCATCTGTCCGGCAGAATTTGGATGCATTCAAATAACCAGTCCGCAATACGTTGTCATTATATCAGGTCTGCAATTAATTTATCGGTAAGTTTTCCTAGTCCCTTTCCTCCATTTTTTAACGACTCCCAGACGGGTACCCATCCTTTGCTGCACGTGCCCTATGTAATCTTTCTTATGTACAACAACGTCATCGTACACATGTAAATTTTGGACGGTTTTGAACGTTTTGGTATCCCCTACTTGACACTGTAACTCCACCTTCCTTTTACGCAATCAATTGTTACTATACACTTGTTATTTCAACTAGGCACAATTTAAATTGTGCACAGTTGAAAAACAATTGTCTACGAAACTTCAATTATTGCAGGTATTATATAAAAAAAATTGAATTATTTTTATTAATTTTAATGAATGGAAAATTTAAGTTGAGTGTTTTGAATAAATTTTAATATCATTTGATATCTTGATTTTATATCACCAGAAATTGCAAAATATATATTTACGCAAAAAATGAAATGTTAAAGTCAATTATAAAAATAACTCACTATTGCGTCATCCTGTGTAGACAACAACTTGAGCTAATATTAGAAAATTTTACATAACTCATTTAAGTAAATTTTTTTAGTTGATAATTGATGAATCCCGGTTACCTAAAGCCTTAAATCTGTTGGAGAAACGAAACTCAAACTATGTTGGATTCTGGACACAAAGGGATTCGCAGATAACAAAACAGAATGAGAAATACCCTTTTGGCTATTACGGAGGTTGATGGATGGAGGTGGAGTTGATCCAGGTTTACAACACCATGGCAACATTTACTTTCTTTTACTTTTTTACCTGAAAGTGTAAGAGAGGGGGGTGAGATTTTGATATATCTTGATGAATTAGGCTAATTTAAGACTAATAGTGCCATTCATGGCAATTGCTTGGTCCACCCATCTGTCTGTCTGTCTGGACGTCCGTCTGTTAGCAACACTTTTTCTATTTCTATTTATTTTAGAAAAAAAGGTTGCAAACAAAAGTTGCAAATAACCTCTAAACTATACTGTGTGTCCCAGGTTATCGTGAATAAAATTGGTATAGTGGTTATGAAAAAAAAATATTCAAAAAGCTCTGGGACAGGCCTGCTTTATTTTAAAACTAGCACTTTTTGCTATAGGTAATACAAATTTTGCATCACCTACATGACAGCTGTGACGTCATCGAGTCCTTTTTTTTTAAAATGGCAAAATACGTTTTTTGAAGCACTTTTTGTTGAAATAAATTTCGATACGTTGGACACCGCGATCCCCTGACCTTAACCCAATGGATTTCTTTTTATGGGGACATTTAAAAACACTTGTTTTTGAAATTCCCGTAAATAACGTTGACGATCTAAAAGAAAGGATAACATGTGATGATGATGTAATGCATGTGATATTATTAGAAATGATATCGGTGTTTTCCATACAGTTAGAAGGTCCTTTTTAAAACATACCAGAAAATGTATTGAAGTGAATGGAGGTCATTTTGAACATTTATTACAATTTATTCTTCTTCTATTACTTTTTTTTTATTGATTATCACTTGTTTATTAAGATAATCGCCGTGGACGTTGTATCTCTCTATGATGCCGGCCTCCTGCATCATAGAGAGTGGTGGCGTTATTAAAGTTGTTACATTTTTGTTCCTTTGAAAATTTGTTTTATTAAATTTTTAAGAGTAAATATTTGGAAATTCGAATAGAGTTTTTTTTTTGCTTTTCACTCGATCCCGTCTTTAATTATGTGTACCATTCCAAACAAAAAAGACTTACAGTACATATTTCATAAATCGCTCTAATTTAGAAAGTGTCTTATTGAAAATTTCATTTCTTTATTAAAACTTCGTACACAAGTTTCAGATAAACGGTTGCATTTATCAGTTCGAGATAAGAGTGTACTCTTTTTTGCTTTTTTTGCATCGGTCGAGGCAAAAGAATTATGGGATAAATAAGTTTTACGTTGTAAGTGCCCTCTGGTGATACAATAATAAAGAAATGTTGTAAGAAATTAATTTTAGTCGGATTTAGCCGGATGTCAACTTGATCGATTATAAATTAAATAAAGTGTGTTGAAAAGAAGAAATAAATAAAATATCTTTGAGTAGCTGTAACTTTGTTAGTATTAATATTTAAAGTTTTTATTTAAGGAACCTCTACCATTATTTAAATCTGTGTAATCACCCCTCGAAGTTTCCTGATGCATTTTCTGAACAGCCTGTATACAGTGTGTTTGTATTGTCAGGGCCAACCTATTATATCCGTTAATATTCAAAATAGAATAAAAAACTTTATATAAAAATTGAATTATTTTAAAATTGCAATTTGGCGGAAAACTTAAAAATACTTTATTGCAACTTCCCGCTAGGGGGCGATAGTCAACTTTTTTTCTTAAATAGGATTACATATTTTTTATGCATCTATCTAATAGGGGATTTTTTCTCTTTACGAATATCTAAAAATATCATAACATTAAATAATGTCATTTGCGAGATATATCACTTTTAAGAATCTGATTTATTCAACGGGATTAATTAACACAATACTAAGTAGGCCTTGTTTGTTTGACAGATAGTTTGTTTTGTTGGTTAATTACATTGCAACGACACTTCGCAATATCTCAATGACAATAATTATTATTATACTAACGATGAAAAAGTGGATATGTTGA
>JAWQRJ010004862.1:0-10700 GCA_033557515.1 Diorygopyx duplodentatus
TGTAGCCTGGATCTTTATTTAACACCTCTTCGAGTGTTGTAATTTTGTAATTGACATTGTAATTAGTCATTTCTTTTCGAGATTTCGTCAGCAGTGCGGCTTCTATAATATTTGTGTTCGCAGGTTTACAACTGCGGGCAGGCAGCGATTCTCAACATTTTATTGGGCAATTGTATTTCCATTTGAATTCTCGTCTTCTTTGTACATAGTTTTTTTAAGAAGAGAATTAGAAAAATATTGGATTATATTTAGATTAAATGAGAAAGAATTTGTTTATTTTTCTCAAAAAACCTAATATTTATTTAAGTACGAAAATATTTATTTAAATAAAGATCCGGGCCCTAGTTATAAGTGTAATTTTGTTTAATTTTCCTTTTCCTGGTAAGTTGTTGGATTTCTTAGGACGGTATTCCAATACTTGCTGGAACATAAGTGTTGTTCCAAAACTATACGGTTAAGACTTCCATATTTTCCTCTGGATTAGCTTACCTAGAACTTCGGTTATTGGTTCATGGTTGATGCAGTGTATCCTGTATTTCCTTTAGCATTGATTGGTTCAGTATCGAACATGCTGTGCTATAAAAAAGAACGGTTTCAACAACAAACTATCATTGATTTTCTTTATACGTACGATACAAAATATTTTGATGTAATTCCACATTTTTCTTTTGCCTCCAGGTCGGCCCTCCAAACTCTGCACAAAGTAAGCTCTAAGGCGCGCGAGGAAACTTACTATCAGGGCGGCGTGACCCACTCCTGGGTCAACTACTATGAGGAGCGGATCGAGTCCGACAGGTCCTGCCTCAACGAATGGCACGCGATGGACAACCTGGAGTCGAGGCGGCCGCCGTCGCCGGACTCGGTGCGCACGAAGCCGACGGAGCGCGAGGAGACGGAGTGCGTCATCAGGTCGACGCTGAAGGAGATCATGATGTCCGTCGACCTGGACGAGGTGACCAGCAAGTAC
The DNA here is from genome assembly GCA_033557515.1 of Diorygopyx duplodentatus. Taxonomy (NCBI): domain Eukaryota; kingdom Metazoa; phylum Arthropoda; class Insecta; order Coleoptera; family Scarabaeidae; genus Diorygopyx; species Diorygopyx duplodentatus. Next base: position 968 of record JAWQRJ010004862.1, read on the forward strand.
ATCCGCGGCCGGCTCGAGGAGGACCTCGACATGGACCTCGCCGAGTACAAGCCGTTCATCGACCAGGAGATGCTGGTGATCCTCGGGCAGATGGACGCGCCCACCGAGATCTTCGACCACGTCTACCTCGGTTCCGAGTGGAACGCCTCGAACTACGAGGAATTGCAGAGGAATGGGTAGGTCGTGCGATCGCTCGTGCAGAAGCGAGATTGCCTGATTTAACGTAAAAGGCAGGCACCTTATTCATTATTCTATATCAAAGATTTTTTACTATATTCTGTAGAGCGAGCGGCTACTATTGATGTAACTTATTTAGTAACCACACAAAGCATTAGAAACATAACCACGTTTTTAAGATTAATTTTGATATGGTTTCTTTGAATACTCATAAGCAGTTAGGCGGCAGTTGCTTTACGGTTTACCAGAGAATATTTTGAATTGATAAATAATTGAGATTAGATTTTACTTTGCTTTCGCTGTGTTAAATTGTTTCGCATATCCTAGCATCGCATGTAATTGACAGGAATGAACATTTAAAGATCTTATTTGACCAGAAATCACTTACTATCGCCGTGAAATGTTTTGTTCCCTGAACAGTGAATAGAAAAGAAAGTCAATAGAGCAATTAATTTTCTCCAAAGGATAAACAGTTGAAAATTATACCTAGTTTAGTTATTGTTTTATTAAAAGGTATAACATGTGGACAATGAAGAAAATAAAGAAGAAATGTAATCAAGTAGTATACATCAGGATGAATTTGATGTAAAAAGGGATAATAAATGTTCTGTTTTTATACTATTAACATTATTACTACATTTCCACAAAATTTTCACCAAATATGTATTTAAAAAAACCGTTAGGTTTAGGTGAGGTAAACCTTAATGAAACTCGGTATTATTTTGATCGTAGAAACTAAAAATGAAATAATATACAGGACATCCTATTTAAAAAAACCACAACTTTGATATGTTTTATGTTTTAGGAACACCCTGCACATTACGAAAATAATTTTAACACGTACCGCCAATAAAATATACTTGCCTGTAAAATATATTTTTTTCTATCAAAAACTGTAGTCGTAATACTCCGCGTATATAAAAATAATACTCCGTGCAATATAAAAATTTGGATAGTCAAAATGGTAAATTTGTATGTGGAGCTTGATTTACAAGAATAAAATAGATTGATGTCACTATGTAAATATTATGGTGAAGTAAATCATATATGTGCATAATGACAAATTAATATAAATACACCTTAGCATGTAAATATAAAGCACGTTTGGCTAAAAAAAAAAAAAATAAATAAATAAAAAAAAAATTAAAAAAAAAAAAATGTTCTGCTCTTTCACCTTAACACATCGTAATGTAATTTATGAAGGTAGAACCACAAAGTGTGGTGAAAGTGTTAACTACAAATGAAATGTGCGGCTGTTTACTATAATAATGACCCAATAAGCCATATTACTATAATAATTGCAAACGATTTGAAAAGTTTTATAATTTGTATTTTGCATCCGTCATAATATGTTTCGATTATATGTTGTTCACTAGATCCAGAAGTTGTCGCTACTTTTCCTGAACATCTATTTCTACAAAAAAGGTAGGATAAATTTTCATTAAAAAGATAGTGTTAATTGTACAGGTGGTATGTACCATCATACGATGAAAAATAATTGACATTTAGAAGTTTATAGATTTGAAATTATAGATTTGAAATCTTATTGATTGCACAAATTAATAATATAAATAAATTGCACAAATTTCATTTTAAATTAATTACATATTGCGTTGTCGCATATTGCGTGGAATACTAGAAATTCAAGTTTGTCCCATTATAAAGTTTTGACACGCTATCAAAATGTGTACTGTACTCGGTAGTTTCTTCGAACTACACTATAATCCATTGTTAACAGATCTGCTCGATCAATCCTTATGCAATCATATTCGAGAAAACTGCAGAAAGAAAAACCTTTAAGAACAGATAGAAAAAGAAGACGTCAAATACATTGGCAAAAACAACGCACTCCCAAATGTGATTGGAGTTAGAATTAGGACAGATGACCATTAGTGTAGTTAACAATTAGTACAATAATGTCCTAATCAAAGGCATGTGATGACCTTTATTTCATTTGAAACATGTAAATAATAGAGTTACAATTTTCAAACTGATCTTTTGTCCTTTCGTGTCTTGCACAGACAATATTAAGGTAATTTCCATGATAGTTATTTTAGGGAAATTTTCTCATCTACCTTTTATGGATAGCAGTCTGGATTGCGAATAAAAAATGGAAACGTATGAAAAATGGAAAAATGGAAAAATAAATAAAATTTTTATCTAACGCAAAACAAACCCGTTCCAAAATATCTGTTAACAGATATTTTGTAATTGATCTCAGAGTATCCACTGTTAACTAAATACTGGATAATATCATATATCTAGTCCTCATCATATATCATATATTATAATCATACAATTTCAGTTAAACTTATATAGTGTAGACTTCCAGTTTTATGGGGGAAAAATGAGGAAATGACATTAGAGAATTAAGCATGCCACTTAAAGAAAAGAACCGATTTGAAAATGTAAAATTTTAAAATGGGAATAAGTACAACGAACAACTATGACACCAGTTATATTTTAAAATTAGAAGAAAAAACAGATAGAAGCGAGATTGCATCATATAAATGAAAGGTTGTAATGCCATCTATAGTGCAATGCTACTAATAAAGTTAGTAATAATAATATATTTCATCTTTCGGATGATTAATTTAATAGTTTATTATGACTTTGTCAAAGAGCCCCCTTAGTGTAACAAAAATATGCTTCATTTTCTACTACATGCCGGAACTAAAGTCAATTGCAGGGGCATAAAATAGTACATATTTATATATTCACATAAACATGTTGGTAACATAGTTTTTGTAAATTAAAAAACCTCATTAGTATAATATGACAAGAGCATTTTATTGGAAAAAAAAGAGATTTTATTAATTTTATAAATTGTCGTTTTGGAAGATTGGTGACCCCAGGAAAAAAACTCCTGGAAATTTGATAGTGGACATCTGATAGTGAATAGACCATATCCAACAAATATAAAACTGATAGGCGGGCGGTGGTTTTTCTGGCATCAAAAATTGTATTAAAAATTAAGAAATAAATTGTTTGAGGTAGACAATTTATTTTTAAGAAGACGTCAAATTAAATGTAGTAATTGTTTATTACTAGGACCCGAATCTTTATTTATTTAGAAATGGCAAATATTTAAATATAATATTTAACAAAAAAGGTGGAATATTTATTAAAAACGCAATTTTTTTTAATACACAAAAGGCTAGAAATTATACAATTTACAATTAATTGAGTTTATATTAAAATCATTTGTTTACACTGAATATAAATGTTTTTTTTAATTGATCAAAAGTAAAACTTCTTCGATTATCTCGAAACAAAGTTTTATATTGGGAGAAGCTTCTTTCCACATCACATGAAGTAATTGAGCATATTTAAATTTTCAAATGTCTGAAGGGCTCAAAGTGTTTAATACTTCAAAATCTCCATGTTCTTCTTCCTTTTCTTCATTAAGGATCCCAAGAAGCTTGTTTTTGATACATACTAAAATTTTATGGCCTGCATTTTGTTTAACACCTCTTCATATTTTGTAATTGATGTTGTAATTAGTCATTTCTTTTCGAGATTTCGTTAACAGTGCGGCTTCTATAGTATTTCTGTTCGCAGGTTTACATCTGCAGGCAGGCAGCGATTCTCAAAATTTTATTAGGAAATTGTATTTCCATTTATATTCTCGTCTTCTTTGTACATAATTTTTTTAAGAAGAGAATTAGAAAAATATTGAATTATATTTAAATTAAATGAGAAAAAATTTGTTTATTTTTCTCCAAAAAAAAAACAATATATTTATTTATCCTCAAAAATCACAAAATATTTATTTAAATACGAAAATATTTATTGAAATAAAGAGCCGGGCCCTATTTATTAAAGTAAAAAATGGTTTAGGCAAAATAAAACAATTTATATTTAAATTGTCCACTTCAAAGAAAATTTTATTCTTTCGCGCATTTTTTGAGAGAGGCTAAGTTGTGGCGAACTGCTATAAAAATACGGACAAAAGTATTAAAATAATGGCGGGCAATTGCGTTGCAACAGTATTTTTAAGTTTTTCTTCTTTCCCTTTTTGTTTGAAAGTTTCACATGTCGGTTAAAATATTGTCTGTTTTATCACTTATCAACAATGTAATTCTTAAATGATTATTAATTTTTATTGATGTTTATTAATATTTATCAATGGGTAAAAATTAATTTAAGTAAATTAAGTAAACATTTAAGAAAATAACCAGAAATGTACACCTTTTACGTTTCCTATTATTCGAAACTTGGTTAACAATGGATATCATTTCACAGACAGAATTACAACGTAGATATTGTCATTGAACCTATTATTTTTTTTAAACATGTAGGATTAAATTACTTTATTATTTATAGAGGTACTATCTATGCAGAGGATAGTATCTCTGTGATTTGATAGTTGTGGTATTTATTTAATAATATTTGAAGCAGAAAATCTGCCTATAAAAAAATCTACCTATGTGGTGAAACAGAAACAAGGAGTTATAAACTTCTTTTATTTACTTCATTTATTTAATTTACTAAAATACCGGTTTCTAACTACCAAAACATTAAAAATTTACACGAAGTTGAAAAGGGACGGAAGATGGATCTTTTTAGAACAGTTGGAAACTGAAAAACACAAACACTCCTCAATGAGCAAGTGAAATTCGATAATCAACCACTACACTCGATTTTATTTTGACTTTTAATCTTGAGCATCTGTCTTAAAATTTTCCTATTTCACGTTTCCTTTATACATTTGCACCAAAAACCACGTCACTGTGGTTTTTTAATCTGTTTGTTCCCTTCATTTTACATTAAATTCCACTGTGATATTCTTTTTACCTTATGATTTTTAATTCCACGTTTGTACCCGCCGTTTAAGATTTTCACCTTTCGACTGTAAGTTTTTAAGTAATTAATTTTTTAATTCTTTCTAAAAAAAAATTTCATGTAAATTTTAATGTGACTCCCTTTTTAAATTAGTATGATTATGGTCCATGGACTGAAACCGGTAAATTAAATAAATAAAGCAAATAAAAGAAGTTTTAAACTCTTCCTTTCTATAGTAATACTATCTAATTATCATGTAACATACTTTCCCAGAATGACCAATGGTACTTCCAAATTACAGGTTATTGCAGAAAATACGCCAATTTTTCAAGCCGATTATTTCTAATCTCGAACATTCCATAGAGTTGTGTTTGATTAAATATATGCGGCAAATTGAACTATCTCTTTTTTAAAGTTAAAAAATACAATAATTTTTTTCACATATTGTTACAAAAATTCTACATAGACAGACAATAAAAATGAAAAACTTTTAAATGAATTAATAGAAATTCCTAAAAAATATTTTTTTAATTCTAAAAGTTTAAAAAATAATTAGCAAACCCTACCGAATCCAATTCATTAATAAACAATTATAGAAATTATAAAAAAAACAACACAAAAATATACGGTGACCACAAACTTTGGGAAATGATTCCTTCTTGATGAGTTTTAAGAGTACATATTCTACTCAAGAATTATCAAAGCATAATCCACTGCCAAAATAAAAAAAGTAATTAAAAACTATACCACTACCCTCAAAGCCGCACAACTCTTATTAACTCTACATCACTTATTAGGTCGAATTGAATATCTTCTCGAACTCTCCCTGCCTTTGATTGGTTACTGCAAAACAGAAATTAACAATACAGGAGTTCTACATACATCATTTTTCGTCTATCTCAGCTGTTTATCTTTTATTTCATTTAGAAATTCAATAATTATGGTGCTGCAGGTATACTTACTTTAAAAATCCTAACTGACTGTGTGTACACAGCCACAAATAGTGGCACAAATTATATAAAAACTGATGGCACATATTATATAAAAGAACGAAAGGGACACAGAATGAATGTCGTACCTAGATTAACCACTGAGGGCAGTACTGCTTCTCTGACCAATGAACTTATATTGTTGTGTGTGCTTGTCACAGCAACGACAATTTGCATTTACAAATGCAAATTTGATGCATTTTTTCTGCCCCCATTATGCTGCACCCCCTAAATGCAACTATTATTCGCAATCACCTATTCAATACTATTTTGCATTTACTCCCGTGCTTATAAGACGATCCGTAAACGTTATGATTATTGACTTCAAAACAACTGTCAATTGACACGCTGGAATATAAGTTACCTATCACAGCATCAATAAAAATACATGTAATGTATTTATTGCATGGTTGATAGTATTTTTCATTCGGCAAGGTGTTCACAAAATCAACTAAAGTTCACAAAAACAACTTTTCCTTATTCTGAGCTTTCATTGTAAATATGCAACACGAGGTTAATGACCTGTTGGATACATTAAAAGGCGAAATGCATCCAATGCATAAACTATTTTAAGGTGATAATACATTTGTACTGATTTATTATTACTCACTCTTGTAGCTGATCATGAAACAAAATTCCTCACCCATTCTTCTATAGGCACAAATTTGTAACGGCAGGTAACAGGTGGTTTCTTAAAATACAATGGAAATGACAAACCAAGCTGAATTTCGCGGCAAGAAACGCAACTTCACACTTATTGTTTGTATGACCCGGCCAAGCTTACTCTGTTCATTTTCGCGAATTCGCCCATCATCATAAAGAATCGGTTCAATCTGAAGTCTTATGTTTTCAATTTAATGAAAATCTGCAATGCATTTTAGAATAAATGTCATGAAATTAATACTATTCTTTTTGTCCTTTGTACAAACATTGTATAACTTTAAATACATAAATAATGCATAGGTATTATAAATACAATTTCATCTTTTATTTGTTTCAGAGTTGGTCACATATTGAATGTAACGAGAGAAATAGACAATTTCTTCCCGGGCAACTTCGACTACTTGAACATCCGAGTGTACGATGATGAAAACACAGATCTACTGAAGCACTGGGAAGATACCTACAAGTACATCTCGAAAGCCAGACAGCAGGGGTCCAAAGTCCTCGTACACTGCAAAATGGGCATCAGCCGATCGGCCTCGGTGGTCATAGCTTACGCCATGAAGGCCTACAATTGGGACTTCAAGAAGGCGCTGCAACACGTGAAGGAGAAGAGGAACTGCATCAAACCGAACACAAGCTTCATGGCCCAGCTCGAGATGTACCAAGGGATCTTGGCCGCCATGAAGAACAAAGAGAAGCTGCAAAGGTCCAAGTCGGAGACCAATTTGAAATCGCCCGGAGCGATGCGGTGTGAAAAAGTTCTTGCGGGCAGTGAACCGACCCCGATAATACAGTCGCAGAATATCGAGAAGATGCAAACGAACAAGTCTGGGCATGATTTACGGCAGATTGGGTGTAGACCGAAAAGTTGGTCGCCGGATGTGACAACGGAAAGCAGTTTGCTGCAGGAGAGTAAGTCGCCGCCAGTTTCGCGGTCTTTGGAAAATTTGGCGCAGAAAAAAGTGGAGCAAAACGAATCTCAAAAGAAGGAGCAAACAAGTCTGAGGAAGACGTTGGCAAAGAGTCTTTTGGCGAGAAATGTTTTGTTGCCTTGTGATAACGGGGAATCGTATAGCGTTTCACCGAACCAAATAATGCAGATAATGCCCGGATCGAAAGAAATCGAACAGCCCCAATCGTCGGTTAAGGAGAGAGTTAGCGAATTAGAATCTCAAAAGGAAAAGAAGGTGGAAAAGAAAAAGTTGGTACTGAACCTTTTGCCGCAGTTTAACGAAACGAAAGATGACAAGAAAGAAGTGATCTCAGAGGAAAGTGCGCCGTCGACCGTTATAGTGAAAAAAGACGAATGGGATCCCGGAGAGAAGGAAAAACAATCGGACACTTCAACTGAAAATACCTGTGATGTACAATGTAGTAGTGTTAAGAGTGACGAAGAACGACAAACTCTCACAGACAGTAGTTCTTCACTAACCGTACCTAACCCAAATGTAATAACTAATAATAATAGTAACGTAACAACCACAGCTTGCTCTAATAGTAACGATAATATAGTTCCTGATGTCGTACAATTGCGTGCAAACCCGAAAAGGGACGGCGATCCGTTCTCGAATCACGTCGATAAAGTTTTCATCACGAGACATCACGAGACAGTCGACGACACGGAAAACGGTCCCGCGAGATAGAACTCTTGGAGCTCTTACGATAGTGCGGTAGTGCTCGGATATCAAGGCGAGAAGAGGGAAGCTCCGTCAAGACAGCTCGTGGGGCTCGGGTGATACGAGAACTTTACCGTCTAGAAACAGCTCTTGGGGCGTATGATATTCGAACGGTACCGAACTCTGCGGATATTTTCGATTCTTCTTCAAGCGGATTATTTCCGTACAACAAAGACGAGTTTCCGTGGTGTCCCGGTACTGTGCGCAGAACGAAACAGAAATTAGAAGACGGTAAAACAACAAGTGATAGCAACACGAGTAGTAGTGAACAAAACGATCATAGTAATATAGTGGAAGCCGTCAACGCAACCTTAATTAATAATAGTAAAAATAGGAAAAACGACGCGGACGCAGACAAAAAATTCAAATCGAGTGCCATATCTGCAGAAATCAACATCGTCCAGCACAAAAAGAAGAATTCGCACGCGACATCACAGCTATCGGTAGGCGCACCCGAAACTTCAACGATGGAACTGGTGACGCAAGAATGCTCTCTCTCGCGGTCCGCATCGAACTTATTACCGAACGACGTTACGAACTAGTCCGAACATCATCAGCACATCACAATGTTCATCCGTGAAGCAGCACAAAACATACTTAGAAAACTTACACAAGAGCACATTCAGTGCGACGCGAAAAAAGAAAAACGACGAACAAACGACGAACATCTTAGGAATCGTCAGGAATCGTAAAAAGGAATTCGAAGCGAAAGCTAACGTTGACACCCCCGAAGAGGTCCGACATAAAAAAGGAGGCAGCCTACCATCGTCGCCCGTCCTGGAGAAAGATCGTAAAGATTTGCACGTAACGGTCCAATCGGAGACAGGCGAAGATCTCAATTTGAAAAAGCTGATTGGCAAGTTTGAAAATGCGAAAGAAAACCAGGATGCCACCGCCCCCGTAAATTTGCGAACTAGAACATCACCGAAACCGTTCCTCAAAAATGTCGGTTCGTTCAGGCATTCGTGTTTCGAGGTGTCGGTCGAAAAGAACCCGGTCGGTACCAATTATAAGAATTCCTCGATAGCGGAAAACAACGACGAGTTCAAACGACCACCTATATCTCCGCCAAATATGATTATATCGACGGTGATAACTACGGCTGCCGTTAAGAAGCAACAACAGTTCGGAAAGAGCCATCCTTTGGCGAGATTGAAAATAAGGCCGAGACATAACAGCCCTGTTTTCAATACGATGTAAAACGCTCAAATCGGCGAAAGACTGTGAAACAATTAGAATCGCAACAACACTATGGATGTATGAATTATTTTCGTAGTGGAAATTTTGTGTGGATCTGCCCTGAAAAATAATTCAGTTAAAATATACTTTTTAATGTCTTTTATTGTTTCATATGCTTCCTTTTATTTATCATTAATAATCTCTTGACTTAATTTTTTGTTTTAAATATGTAAATATATAAGTTACTTACAATTGTTATTC